>VYZT01049473.1:0-56357 GCA_013400735.1 Pomatostomus ruficeps
AATCCTAATCTATACTGTTTTTTCCTCTAGCTGTAAGATGAGTACCATAATCATGCACTGGGTGTTATCTACTAGTAGTGTTTTCTCCTTTTTTCCTGTGTAGCAAGAGTCTGGTTCAAGTCTTATATCTGTTTTTTCTTGGTCTATTCAATAAATAATTCATGTTGTAATAGGCCTGATCAGTCATTATTAAAAACTTGCAAGGAGAGTGGGTTTTGGGGTGCTGGCTGCCCCAATAAACTCCTGTGCACTGCCAAAGGCCTGGGCAGGAGACAGAGACTGCTTTAAAACTCCCCTCTCCATTCGTAACAATGAGAAAAATGCTGCTCTCTTTATGTCAATCTCTTTTTGTTGTCGAAGAAGCCTTGCTAAAATGCCAAGGATTGTGTTAATCATGGTAGTCAGAGCCTGTAACACTCTCCCCTTCCTTGAAATGCATGATGCTGAGCTGTTCTGAGAAATCAGAAATCTTGATCTAAGATTCAGAATCTCCAAAGTGAAATTTGTATTGCTTTATTATGCACTGTGTGGCACAAACCCACTGCAGAGAATTCATTACAATCTACTAGATACAGCAGAAAGTTCCAGTCGTAACAAACTCAACAATGTTCTTAAAATGGTATATGTGGGACCCTGAAAAACTAGTGAAGCCATCTCTGTGAACACTATGCATTCATAATTACAGAGGCAGCAGGAATGCCCCCTTTAGTAGCAAAATTCAACCATTCCTGTGTTAGTACCAAATGGGCACATGAACACAAGTGTGACAGGTTTTTAAACCTGGTTATTATTTCTATAAGTACCTAAATGGGGACTTCTCATCCCTAAATGTATCTTTATGTGTTAGAATATTGTGCCCTAAATGACCTCATTCCTGAATCGCTGTCCAGGGACTGCATGGAACAAAACACTTGTCAGTGTTTAAAGGTCCTGAACTGCACCTGGTGAAACCTGTCTTGGAGAAAAGCTACTTGCTTTGGTGCCAGTGCTTCCCCTCTTGCAGGAGCAGCTGAAAATTTGCATTTGGAGCACAGAATTTTGGGAACTGGGAGTTAATTTCTACTGCCTAGAAGCTAAAATGTGCTATTTGTATGCAACACACTGGGGTATCAGGATACACAAGTTTGTAATTGTTTCATGGGGGATCTAAACCCTCACCCCTTGTTCCCTCCTACTAGCTGTCAAGAGACTCCTGCCACCATCTGTCTGCATCGGGGAGCCCAACCTGGGAGCGGATGGCAAACCCAGACTGAAAAGGACAGACATCATGCAGAGAGTGTCAGCAGAACTGTTTTCAATTCTGCTTTATCCAAAATGTTCTTGATACATTGACTTAGTTTAACAATTGCACAGTTACAAAAATCAGACTTTTCTAAAAAGCATAATAACAGTAAAAGAAAACCAGTCCAATGCTCACTAACATGTGGGTTCCCCCCACCACAGTGCTTGATGTTTGAGGTATGATTTTTTAAGTAGCTGTCCATGAGAAGGATTTCTTACCTGCTGGCCATCTCAGCAATCTCGAACTATTTGCAGGTACCTGCAGGAAAAGTGGAATTTCCTTGAAAGCATATTTCAATTCTTTTCAAACTGAGAAAGAATAATTCCAACACAACTGCCTAATTTTTCATGGAAAAGATCAGTCTTTATTGTATTGCTTTCACATCTGTACATAGGAACATGAGCTTAAACAATCTGCAAAGTATCCTGTGTTAAATAATGAATCCACCTAACTTATATAAAATGCACTCTCTGATCTATTTCAAAACTCTCATTTTAAATAAAATACATTACTAGCACAGTTCTTGCCATAATACTCCCTGAACAGAACCTCCTTCAGTCACTCCTGCACATTTTCCCCTGAGAAAGCACTGTCTTTGAACTACTGGCTGGTAGAATTTTCAACATGTGATTGTGAAACTGGCTTAAGCTATATGTAGAGTGTGTCCATTTGGGTGACATAGTATTTATTCAAAAGTTTATCAAATCTGAATAACATCTTGATTTTCTGTTATAATGGAACATAGTTTATCTTATTTTTTCATACAATCCATCTCAGAATTACCTATGGAAGCTCAGTATGGTGCATGAATCACTGCAGTTAGTGCACACACAAGAGGCAAAGGCCATGAAGAGAAGTCACAACTGACAAGGTCTGATGACAACTCTTCTTGTTCTCTTGTCCTTATTTTCATCTCCACATTTCAGAGTATACCTTCTTTCCAGGACTTGATCCATTAACTTGGTCATAATCCATTTCAGGTATTTAATGAATCTGTTTAAAAGAAAACACATAAATACAGAGTAACCCTCCATACCTAAAATGAAAAGTCACTGAGTATGTGACATACAGCACCATATTGCTGACTTATTGGAAAAAAAAAAAACCAATTAAAAATCAAACCCTATGGTAATAATGCTTTGAGAAGTGAAGACCTGCACAACCCTTCAGAGAAATCAGTATCACAGTTTCTGTTAATGTCAGAGCACACCAGTCCTCAGGTATTTTAACAGAGCCACGAAGGTACCAGTGTGAGGGGTATGCAAGTAAGCTGTGAACGACAGTGCTTCACATCACTAAGGGATGTTCTTAAGGGTAAAAACAATTGCAACATACAGTGGGGTAACCTATTTTATCCATATTTAGTGTCATTAGACCTACTTATTGAAACTGATGTTTGAGCTGGGTACATTATCTCGACTAGATACTGTTCGTTCGAGTGTTTTCTATTTTTTGGATCATTGTGTTAGTTATGCATTGCCTACATTTGATGTGGTCTCTGATTTCGGTCACTTCCTCTTCCACTTTAGAGTTGCATTGTTCCACCTATTTTGGATACTTCTTACTTTTGGTAACTTCTTGGTCTTACTGCCAAGAGTAAATTACTGTTACATTGCTTTATTCCAGTTTATCTAATTTGCCTTGACTGTGTCAAAGTATCCAACTGCTATTAGGAAGTGATTTTTTACTATCATCAGAGATAAATACAAGGCTAAGAAGACTTCTTGCAGTAGAACCAGAGCTGTGGATTATGAAGGTGCTGGGCACTAGTGACAGTATTCCTCTGGTCTTGTGATTTTACAGACGATTAATTAGTATAGTGTAGATCGGTGCAGCTCTGAGAGGGGATGATTGGGGATGAGTCTGTGTTGAGGAGGAGTTGAGGTACAGATGACCACGAGCAGGTGCCCTAGCTGCCTGCAGCTCAGGAGATTTCTGTGCTGTGTGGAGCAAGTCTGGAAGGACAGCTCCTCCCTCCTTCCCCTTGATGGGTCTGAATGAAGAATGAAACATGATGGTCACACGTTCTGCATGAGCTTGGACAGACAGTGCAATAGTGCCATTAACAATGGCGTTACAGGAAGCCAAAAGCAAACAGGTTGACACAGGACTGGGGGAAAGGTTCTTTTATGAATTGAAAGCAGATTAAAAGATTGGAAGCAAAGAATAAAGCTTGATAGGAAAGAACTCAGTAGCAGGGTATACCAGGGACCAATTTTTATTCATCACCATTACTGACTCAGAGAAGAGGATAAATAGAGTAATCTTCAAGACTGCAGCAAATAAGCTCTTTCAAGTATTCAGATCCTGTTCTGATAGGAACGAAATCCAGAAGGATTTCATAACACTGAGTGGGCAAAGGGTGGCAGGTTTGGAAAACATTTGCTTAAGGGCTGGGCAGCACTGTGCCCTCTAACATCCTGCATTCTGCCTTGTGGATTTGGGAAAGCAGAGAGCAGCCTGTAGCTTTTGGTCAGGGCCATGTGCTCTCCCATAGGTGGAACACAGGGTTGTGAGACCGTGGTCTAACTCATCACAACACTTCACATGTCCTTACTGTAGATACTAGGTCAGAAACAAGATGCACTTTTGTGTCCAGTGAGGCATTTCTGTCAAGTGTCTGTCAGCTCTGTACCTGCTAACAGAACATATATGCTCAAAATCCTTTCCCTTGAAATGAGGACATGAAGAGGGGGAACAGCACCTCTACCAGGTTACTCATTTCATGTTACCTGATTGCTTTCTAAGTGGAACTAAACACTGATCTACAGCAGACAGTTCAGTGAGGTTGTTAGTATTCTGCACTGTAGATCAGACTCTAGGCTGACTTAAAAATAGCACAGCAAAATGTATTGGGACTCCAAAGCAAAGTATAAAGCTGTCTAATGGAAGTTCCAAACACTGCTATAGGGCTGCTAGTCCAAGACTGTAATTTGTTGTGGCAGATATTAAATGGGTGTAAATTATACAATTGCCCAGGATATTCAATCCTGCCTTTCTAATTTTCAGATTAGAAATCTGTCCCTCAAATTTCATGAGAACCTATTTTTTAACAGGAAATTTCAAAAATTTCAGAAAACAGTGGAAAATGAAGAGATAGAAAATATTTTGAAATATTTTTAATATCTCAGAACTTTCAATAGCCTAGAACATACCTGCAAGCACTGAACAGTACAGTTGTAATAGTATGACTCTAGCATTAACAGCTTTGTTAATTCTGCCTTTGAAGTTACTGTTCCTCACAACGCAGGCTGGAGCAGAGGACACACGATGTGACTGTTTCACATCCTGACACTGTCTGCTTTCTGTTTCTTCACTTTCTGTAGCAGTGTTTCAGATCTCATGGCCTATTTGGGCTCTGCTGCCTGAGCAAGTCTTTTTCTGGGTCTTTTTTTCTGGCCCTGCAGAGAACATTTAGCCTTAAGTCTGTGAACTAAGCTGGAGTTTTCCCCAGCAATTGATCACTCAGTGCATGTCATCATTTTCCATTATACCATTATTTCCCATATGTGGCTCCTATTTTCTTTGCCCTTTTTACCACATATATTAGATACATGCCTGTGTCTTCAGAGAGCACCATTCAAACTACTCAGCTATCTTTTCTTTCTAAATTTGTAGCCAAAGTAATAAAATTCAACTGTGAAAAGGAAGACAGTCTGACAGTTTCCCCGAAAGACTGGAAAGATTTAGCAACTTGTGCATATTTAATCCTTTGGAATAGTTGTACTCCTTATAAGATAGGATCATTATGAGGTGACAAATACAAAGAGTTAGAGACTAAATATCTCTAAACAAATTATTCTTTCCTTCCATTTTAGGATTGATAGTTATTAGCTGAACTATAGTGTCACTTTGCCCCTCCTCCAGAGGAAACAAACATGAAGAATTAAATTGGATTCCCTTCTTAATTCCTTTGACAGCTTAAAAGTGGTAATTGGCTATTGCCATCTATTGAAGCAAGTTTATTACAGAAAGCTTCATATTTATAGGAAAGAACCACTTATTTTTTAAAATTATTCTTGAAAGTTACTTGTGGCTGAGGCTTTTAACACATGCAATACTCAGGCCTGAACTATGTCTATGAAAAATTGAACATCTCTCTAATTTCTGTGTCTCATTTTCATTCACATTATTAACAGCAGCATTTTGAAAAATCTGCTTACCCTCTTTACATTATATAAATAAATGCATTTGGTAGAAAATCACTTAGAACTGTCCATGGCTGTGGTTAATGAGTCTGTATGGACAGCTAAACAGTTAAGCATGATTTTGTCTTCCTTCCATCTAGAATGGAATTTCTGTTAAGTACATGTCTCTTTAAAGCAGAGTTGTCAGGTGAGTTTGAACACTGGACTTCTATTCATTTTAATAACATCTAAAAATTCAAAACACAGTTCTAAAAATCACAGCAATTGCTCTTAATCCTGTTGCTACTGTAACTCATGAAATAGCCAACTGTCAACAAACCACCTTGGTGATCTCTACAAAAAGAGGAAAAAGTAGTGAAAAATGGCAAGGTAAAATAAGTAACAGATTGCTCTGCTCGTTATTTTTAATATTTAAAGTCTGAAAAGAAAGAAGTCAGGAAGTGGATTCTGATACATTTAAATGTATCCTGACAGTGCGAGTGACATCATTCTTCTGATCTGTCCTTTGCAGGACATCTCTGTTTCAGAATAGAGGCACAGGGGGTTGCTGTCTCATAGACACTGAGCCTGCAGTTCTAATTGGCACTACATTGATGAGCTGGGGAGTTAAGCCTTATTTTTTGATTCAGAATTTAGATGCTGGCAATCATCAGAAGTGCTGAGTCACAGGTTTTTGAGTGCTGGATTCTGCTCACTGAAGATACTCATCATAATTCATCTTATGAAAAAATACAGGTAAAGCATGTATTGTAAGATACATTAATTCAGTATTTCATATTCTGTTTCCATTATTGATTACTTTTGCCAATTTTCATTCTGATAGGAATACTTTGCGATGAGTCACATCTGATTTTACGAACTATGAGAACAGTCATATGACCTTATTCTGGGGGATTCAAATATAATAAATAACCTGGCACACACACTAAAACAGTAGATGACATGAAGGGGCTCATTTCTATTCACTTCACACAGATGAATTTCCTCAATTGAATAGGCCAGGAAACATTTTTCAGCCGCTTACTTAGCTGTCTGCCTTCAATCTCTGCCACCAATTATGCTCAGAAACTTTGACATCATTTTGCTTCTACTGAGTTTATTCACGTGAGGGTTTTGCTGCCAGAGAGCACAGAGCTGTTCTGATCCACGTGTTCTTTTATTTTTACATCTAAATTAGCCTTTCCACATACTGCAGAATGGCCTCTTGGGATTTGCCCCCTGTTTCTCTGTCACACGTCACTCACCCTGGGAGTGCGAGGCACTCCTTTCTGAAGGCATGGAGGATGCCGCAAGGTTTCAGCTAAGGCTAATCACAGCTCTTTAGTTGTGCTCAGAAATCACTGGTGAGTCACATGAAGAACTCTGCTCTTTAATGCAAAGAGTAGGCCTATGTATTTTTCATCACTGCCAGCAAAACAGACCCATTCTTCCTGGCAGCATCTTGTGAATCCTCAGCGCTTCTGGGTGCGGGAGAACAGGGCAGCTGGGAAACCTTCCCAGAACAGGAGAGCAGGAGTTAACACTCACACCAAACTCGGGTCACTGCAGGCAAGGCACCACAGGAATTTAAATCTTCCCTTGCAGTGCCTTACTGCTGCTCCCAAAGCAGAACACACAGCTCCAAATTAGGGCCCTCTTCTGCCTGCGTTGCTACCAGGGAACTGGTGAGGAGGAATGGCACAGAACAGTGAAGAAACCTGTAACCAGGATCCTGTAACTCAAATCCCTTGTCATGGTGACAAGATGAGTCTTCGCCTGGTAGCTAAATAATTATGCAATTTGTGGCCTGGTTGCTATGTCTATAAGTATAATTAAATATATACATAGATGAAACACAGTAAAATTTTTGCTGCTTAAGATGTGATCTAGCTTTAGGGATTTGTGATTTGATTCTCAGTGGAAACTACCATCTAACATGACAGCTTCCAAATGAGAGGATCGAGGCTGGAGCTGGTACCTGTGCAGAGTTCCATTAGCTCACGGTAGGCATAGACTGAGCCTTACTTCTGAGCTTTGAGAAGACCTCTGCATTTTGGAGGGTTTTATAGTTAGAACATCAACATGTTCTTATCTTATCAATATGACAGAAAATTTTAAGAAGCCCATTAATCTACACTGAACAGAATTGTGCTCATATCAAATCATATATTCATATAGTAGGGAAAACCCACTGAGGAAAATTATGTCAGTTGCTTTCCTTCTGAAAACTAGATGCAACTCATCATGACAATTCTAGACAGAAAAAAAAGTGACTTAAAAGAAGTATTTTTAATCCCTCTACTAAATGGCACTGGAGCAATAAGATTTGGAGTTTGGGAAAAGGTATTTTGGGGAAGAAAATAGATATGGTTTTTAGTACCAAAGATTTTGCTTAAATTATGATTAATTTTTAGGATTTTTTTCCTGGAATACAGAGCATGTATATTATTTGCCCAGCTGAAAAAGAAGAAGAGGAGACAAGCACAAAAGTAGTTTTGTGGGGAGGATTGTTCTGCTCAACACTTTCTATTCTAGCAAAAGTTATTCTAATCCAGTTGCTTGGGATGGACCACCAAATGTTGGCATAGACACTTCCATTTGCAGTGACTATATGCAGTAAGATTTCTTCAGCAGCAACAAAATCTGTTCACTCCCTCGTTAGGCTCCCAAGTGCCTTTGACCAAGCCTTGTTCAGCTGTGTTTATGCAATCAGTGTTACTCCAACACCAAAAATGTCCTATTTTTCCTTCTAAACTATTGACCAAAATCAGCTAATATTGCTTTATATAGAATCTGACTAGAAATACTTAGGAGATCATTTTAAACTATATGACGGAACTACAAGAAAGGTTTGTTTGGGTTTTTTAAAATAGAAGACTGCTTAAAATAGCTTGATGTTAACTGGTATTTGTATGGTGTAGTCACCGAGGTTACATTTGTAACCTTATAACTGAATTTCCTATTTCCATCATTTCAAACAGAAAAAAAAAAAAAGATATCCTGAACTGGTTTTCAGATTTACAGACAAAATTTTGCTAAAAAGTCTACTGGCAGATTTGCTAACACATTTTAATTTAAACTGTGAATGTTTTCATTAACATACATTTGGCACAGAAAGTCCTAGCTAGAAATAGTGATTTTTCTTCCCAAATGCATTTCAGTGTTTTAAATGCTAAATTCTTACATTTCCAGAGTATCAGAATCACTCAAAACTACCAAAAAAATTGACCAAGCAAACCCTTGTGCTACAATTAAAATGGGAAGCATGGTAAACTGGGTCATTTGTCGTTATCCAAGAGAGTGGTTTTAAAGGGCAGCAAATTAAGATGTATTTCTGGCTCGAGGAAGCTCTCTGAATTGTAATAAATATTAACCGGGATGCTCGCTTAGATTCAGGGCTGCTTTCAGGACCGCATCAGCAAAGTTGCTGCCCGGCTGTACAGCCTCCGGCAGCACAGCCGCAGTGGCTCCGAGGATGAGTCCCGGGGGAGGGACGCTGTCCCCGCCGCGCAGGGGATACGGAGCGGGGCCCCGGGCGCTGCCGGGCGGGGGAAACACCAGGGGCGGTCCCGGCCCTCTGCTCGCAGCGCTCGCCCGTGCCGGGAGCCTCGGCGGAGCGTGGCCCCGGCGCTGTACCCGCTGCCCCCGGAGCGCTGTCCACGGCCGAACAGTAAATTACTTACTTCCCTTGCGAGCCCTCTGCTTCTCCGCAGGCTTGCCCGGCGGCAGCGGGTCCCGGCTGCCCCTCGGGCCCCTGCACCGGTGGAGCGGGTGTCATTGGGAAGGTGTCCTGTTGCGCAGAAGGCGCCGCGACGCAGCGAGGGCATCCCCGGGCCGCGGCGGTCCCCGAGCTGCGGCCATGCCGGGACGCCGGGCCCCTGCCCCGAGCCAGGCGGCGGCACCGCTCAGTCCCTTCGGAGCGCCCCGGGGCATCACTCCAAGTACCCGTCAAAGACATCCAGCTCGCTGTCCGTCTCGTAGAGCACAGAGCCAGGGTCGGAGAGCATCCCCAGATCCACCAGAGCCTGGTCCATATCCTCGGGCAGGAATACGATGCCCACATTGAGGACGATGTACTCCATCAGGAAGGCATAGTACAGGATCAGCACGTTGACAAAGAACAAGCCCACGTAAAACATATAGGGCAGCACCAGCAGCGCATGGAAGGCCCAGGACTCCACGGAATCCAGACGTGCCGAGATCGCGGCGGTCATGCAGCCGTGGGGGCTGCGGGGGCAGCGGGCACCGACCCGATCGGCCGGCGCGGGGGGGCGGGCGGCAGCGGCGGAGCCGGGAGTGGGGCAGGACTGCACGCCGCAGCCCCGGTGACAGCGAAGGGCAGAATCCCTGAGGAGCCGGATGTGGACCCCGGGGAGAGGCGAGCCCCGCAGGGGCGCGGAGCGGTCCGCTCGGTCCCTACAGTCCCCGGAGGAAGAGGTGCCCCAGCGGGCGGGCGGGCAGCCAGCACGGGTTCAGCGCCGCTGCCGCAGCCCCGCCGCTGGCAGGAGGCTGCTCAGCGGCATCTCCAGCCAGGCTGCTGCAGTCCCGCCGCGGCTCCCTCCTCCTCCTCGCGCCCGCAAACTTTGCGGAAGGAGCCCGCAGGCGCGTTGGGAAGTCGGCGCGGAGCACCTGCCAGCGAGCCCGGCCTGCGCGGCAGGACCGCGTTGCCCGCCCGCCCCTCGCTGTCTGCCCCGCGCCTGCCCCGCCGCATGCCGCCGTTGTTTACCAGGGGCCGTGACGGGCGCCGGCGCTCCCGCCGCAATTGCCGGCATTCGGGTTACGCCGCGGCTGCACGGCGGCTGCAGGGCACAGGAGGCGGCTTGCGCTCGCCTGCCCGCTCCTGCCTGCCCGAGCTCTGCCGCAGCCCGGGGAGCGGGGCGGCGTGGGCAGCCTTGGGCTGTGCCTTCGCCCTTTGGAAGTTGTTTCACGACCTCTGCTGTGATCGAGGCCCGCCTGGAGCAGCTTTGTGGGCCCGGGCTCCTCTCGGCCGCGGTGCAGATGTTTGTTTGCTGCCGAAGGCTTTACCTATACCACAGTGTAACCGAAGGCGTGATTTTAAACTCGGTGCGTTTTTGACCCCGGCTGACAAACTCTTCACCTTTTACATAGATTTAGTTTGTTTCTCTGGCTAAAACAAAATTTAAAAACTCCCAAACTAGGTCAAGACAGCCAATGGTCCGGTTCTCTTCGTTCTTAATTTTTAAGCTGATTCAAAACTAAGCGTGCAATCCTTACTGGAAAAACCTCAGGAAGGGGAATGTCAGCAGCTGAATTTCTGACGCTGCGTTTTGCAGCACAGGAGCTGAAACCGCAGCACAGGAGCTGAACCCACAGCACAGCTTCGTTTGGGTTATGGAAGCCGAACAAGGAATGTCAGGGGCCAAATTTTACCGCAAATTAAAAAGCATTTTGGAGGTACAGGCACATGTTTAAGGGGTTTTTTGTTGTTCAGACTACGTGTACTCTCTCGTGTTGTTCTTAGCGAGCCGTCCCCCGAGCGCGCCCGGCCCAGGGCCCGCCCCGCCCATGCGCGGGCTTGGCCCCATCCCCCGCGGTGTTCCCTGGGACTCGCAGTCTGCGGGCGCGCGGGGCCGGCGCTCTCCGGCGTGCCCCGCCCGCGCATGCGCCGTGTGCGCTGGTGCCGCCGCCGAGGCTCCGTGCTGGCTCCCGCCCGCCCCCCGCGGCTGTGAGGCCGTAGGGCCCGCGGGCCGGAGCAGCCTTGCGCTGCCAGCATGTTCGGCCGCTCCCGCAGCTGGGTGGGCGGCGGGCACGGGAAGGCCGCCCGCAGCATCCACTCCTTGGACCACCTCAAGTGAGCGCGGGGCGGCCTCGGGCTCGGGGTGGCGGCGAAGGCGGAGGGTGGCGGGGCTGGGAGGACGCGGTAGCGGCCGGGGTCCGTCCGCGGAGCTGCTCGGGGTAGGTTTCCCTCGGAGAGAGCTGCGGGGCCGGCGTGAGGAGGGGGCGGCTCGGCGGACGACGCTCCCCAGGCTCTCGCTGCCCTCTCCGGGGCGTTTTGGCGCAGCTCTCCCGAGAGGAAAGCGCCCGGAGCAATTCCCGGTGTCGAAGGAGGCTCTGTGGTCTGGTGTCTGCCTCACGGAAATCGGCGTCTCCGTCCCAGAATGTCTTCAGGACAGACGCAGTTCGTGATGTCATGTCACACTCAGGGCTCCATACGTGTTTGTTTTGTTTTTAATAATGCCACAGTCTTCGGTGGAGTAGAGCGCGAGGCGTGATGAATACAAGAAATACCACATTCCTCGTGGGGGAGAACTTTGTTTCCTGGTGGCGGCTGGGGCGGGAGGCGAGGGGCTGGTGCCGGAGGGTGAGCCATGCAGGCTCCGGAGTGTATGTGGGAATGTCTGTAGGCAGCAGCGAGTCACGGCACTCGGGCCGGGGACGTGCCCTGGGCTGCAGGACTCAGCAGCTGCTGCAGAAAGAAAGCGCTGAGCTTGAGAGTTGGAACATGTGTCTCCGCACCGCATAGCCGTATGTTACTGCTGGCTGCAGAGGGTGAAATAGTTTTTTCCTAGCTCTGCCACTGGAGAGTTGGAAGGGTAGCAAGGGATAAAAATTTTCATTTCCCTGTTCCATTTTAAGTGTTCAACTATTGCAAGAAAAATGAGAACCACTCTGATAGCATCTCTTTGTGCTGTACAAGGAAAGGAGATCATTAAGAGACGAAGCGTTTTCTAAATGAAATCACTGTGAATACGTAGCTCATTGAGAAAAAGTACCTGGTAGTTTTCAGTCATCTTACAAGAAGAACATGAATGGGGTCTCACAGTAATGAGCAGGATGCCCTGTAAAAGATTTGGATCTTCCAGTTGCCGTATCAAGATGATTTATGGATTCTGGTCCTTGTCTCTAAACTGGAAAAAATGTTCAAAATGAGCAGGACTAACTGAAATGGAATGCTTTTTACCAAAGGCATGGAAAGCAAGTCCATGAACACAAACCTCATGAGGCAGTAGCATTGCAGAAGTAATTTTGCAAGTCTGGTTTTACAGGAAAAAGTGAAAAGTCATGCTCAGATGTAAACATAGGAATGTGTTATTTAATATACAAGGAGTAGTTATTGTGTATAGCTCGGTATTAGTGGAGCTTTAGATCTCTCTGGCTTTGATATTTGACTTGAACATAAAGCAAAGATGCTGATGCATGATGAAATTTAAAGGAACTGAGTTTAAGTTTAGAAAAAAAATAGGCTGGTGAGAGGGAGACTTGAGACTTACTTTCAGGCAAAAAAAGTGTGTCCATATGTTCTGTTGGGGCCACAGAGAATAGAAAAATGTCACCCTGCCTGATTTGTAGCAAAAGGAAATCGGGCTGTAAGTGCTGTGGCTTGTGCTTGGCTTGTTATCTGAGAGCTGAAGTATATAGTTATTTACTGAAGTACGAGCTTTGGTCTGTTTGCTTTTTTGCATGTGATTTCTGTAATTATGAATCCAAAACGGTAGTGTGTAAAGGACAGATGAGACCTTTGATCTGTTTAGACTGTATATTTTAAGTGTGTGTTTGTTTATCCAGGCTGTAAGAATTTCAGCTTATAGCTGAAACAGGAAAAGTGAAATTTAGGTCTTTTCCAAGTGTTGGAGTGGGTAAAGTGACAGAAGGAAAAAGGGCTGAGAACCTTGTTTTGGAGTCACGAAAGAAAGTCAGTCTCAATAAGCTCACTTGATAAGCTGTTTACCTTCTCATCTTTTCAGCTCATCAAAGCCCTATTTTGTGTTCCATGTGAAGGAGCTGAGTAGAACACCCGCCTTGCTATTGCAGGTTAGCTCAGCCTGTAAAAGGTATATTATGCTGTGTTACAAGAGTGAATTCAGTCTGGGCTAGCCTTGTGGGAACATTTTTATTTTTAAACTTGCATAAGGTAGAGTTTAGTCTAAATTGTGAACAATACACTTGCTTTGTGATACCAGCCATGTTACTGCTTTTTGTCAGTAAATGCTGGATATTTCCCACCAGCTTTAATGCAGTTTGTTTGAGGCTTGCTTTTGAAATTTTACTATTCAGTCTTCCTGTAAACATGTCATAGAATAGACTGGCTAAAGGAAAATTGTGAGGCTGTTAGTATTAAGTGTGTTTATAGAGTCTCTTGATCTAGTGAAAACAGTTAAAATTTAATCCAGCTTCCGAAATGTGATCTAGAGAAGGATGAAACAGTGCTATTCACTGCCTGGGTGCTTCTCAGAGAACTTGGTATTTTTGTGCATCTTTGTTTCTAAGTCAGATTTTCCCCCCTACTTTTCTATGGTGTTGTACATAGCCTTGTTGTTACTGTCAAGCACATTTCTCATTGTTGCTTCTGGACTTGGTATTTTAATTGCATTGTGATTGCACGAAAGGTTCCATGCCATTAAAGCTGGGTGCTGAGCATTTGCCATGCCTTGGTCAGATGCAGTGTCTGTAAATGTGTCCTAGAAGTCTTTTTTCATGGGTGATTCATTTCCTGCAATACTGTCCGTGCTATGCATTGGGTTTCCTCTGTGAGAACAATATGCAATTACCCGGTCACAGGCAGAGTGAAGGAGCAAGCATGTGATGGTCAGATCTGGGCTTTTGAAATTTGAGTGCTTGACTTCCTGAACTCTTACCTGTTTTAGTGTATTTTTGTAAGTAATAAGTAGGAAAGTCATTAATATGCGCCTACTGTATTCATGAGTTACTATGTTACCCCTTTGAGCATGGGTTCTAAATATTCAGGTTTTTGTTTGGTTTGTTAAGTTGCTGGCAACATCTCCCACTGATTTTGATGGTATTGGGTGCTTTGACACTTCCTGCAGGATGTGTTTTTGTTTGAACCCAGTCTTCAGATACAGAGTTAACAAAAGCCTCCTCTTTGATAGTTTTGCGTTTTGAAGCACAAACCTGACCTCTCTGTAATCAGCGTTTAGAGACAGCCTTTAAGGATTTATCTAAATACAAAAAATACTGGGCTCGTGTGATGCTTTATATTCTCATGATAGGGTATTTCACGTGTCTGTAAAGAGAAACAAGTATGTGTATGCTTTCCTGTTAATTTTCAAGTAAATAGGATAAATAAAAAATGAAATAAAAAGGAATAGCTTGAAGGTGAAGCCCAGGTTTCCTCTAAGTGCATTCGCAGATCAAGAAATTTTGCAGTAATGCTGCTACTAAGTAAATAAATTTGGTGATAATATGTTCTTGACTATTAACTGTTTCTTGCTTTTTGTGTTTGTAATTCTATATATTCTATAGGCTCCCAAAATGAAGTAATAGCATTCTTCTCACTGCATGCCATTCCCGAAATTCTGCTGTTGGAGTAAACTTTAATCACGAGTCTGTATAATGTAACTTACTAATGAGAAATATGTATTCGCAGATGCAGTAATTTCTATGTGACTTCAAATAAATAGGCTAAAATAAGTGAAGTAATATCATATTAATTACTCTGTGTCTTAGGAAGTTGTTCAGATTATTGTGGAATGAACTGATCTAATTGCCATCTCTTCAGCTGTTCTCTGCTCCATTAACTGCTCCATTCTCAGAGCAGGGGCTGAGTTTGTGCTCTGTCTTTTGGTTCACTGTCCTGATAATGCACATGGTGCCCTAATGGGAAGCTTTTCCAGGGCTTTTGTGCTGTTTTAGAAACCCTGGGAATTCTCACAGGTGGTCAGACTTAAGCTCTCACATCTTCACTGTGAGCCATCTCACTGTCAGTCTCCAAAGGAGGAATCGTGAACTGTGATCCTCAGACTAGTGCAAGAGGATTTGAAGGTGCTCTTTGACTTGCTATTTAATGACTATTATGGTACAGCATGTGACCAGGCACTTGTGACTGTACGACATGGCTGAGAATCAGCTTTTCCTAGAGTGGTTTCAGTCTGATCAGTGGCTGTTCTGGATTTGAAAATGAGTATTGATTTACAAGGGGAAAAAACAACCATGAAGAGGGAGAGAATTTTTTTTTTTTTTACTGAAGAGAAAGATTATGAAAAACCAATTCCCTCTCCTCCTCTTCCTCCCTGCACCTATTCCCTTTCTCCTCCTCTTTGCTGTCTGGTGATATATATATAATAATGGCTTTGGTAATATGGTGTAGGCTTTGTCACATTGCTTATTTTGGTGGTGAGGGCCTGTGGTATATCAAGTTTGTTAAAGCCGTGAACTTGTGAGAGCTATTTACCTCTCAGTGTCCTTGTACAGTACTCAGCACAGCAGAATTGTTATTTGATGATTAAGTAGTATCAAGACCAGCAGGCACATCGTGTTTTACCATGACAGCACAGAGCATTTTATCAGTTTGTCTGGAATAGTACCTGTTCCCTGCATGGCTTGTGAGGACAGGCTCTGTCTTGCCCCAAGTCCTGTGAAACTCTGCGCAACTCAGTGGCAGCCCAGCAGTTGAAGAAGACTCTCCAAACCAAATTTTACAGTTTTAAAGTAAATTGTAAATATGATCAAAGTTCTTGTTTGTTTGGGAGAATTTTTTGAGTTCAAGCAAAAGGTTCTGAAACTAGGTAATGTCTTACCTTTGTAAGTTTGTATAAATAGTTGGAACAGCCTCACATGTGTGTTCAGTTAAATGGTGTTTTAGTCTCCGGCTGCATGCTTGCCTAGTGCAGTGATTCCATTTTTTAGTGTTGGTAAAATTGATGGGAATCCTGTTTTTTGAAATGTGATTTCAAGTCTGTTTTTTGACCTAAATGTCTTACTTTAAGCCATAAACCGGACACCCCAAAATTTTGTTTTAGAAATGCACTGTGGTTTGTTGAACCTTACAGAACCTTGGCAAAATTCTACTGATAAGATGCCTAAAATTTCAATCTGAATCACTGAACAAACTTTCATGAAATCTAAAACATTAATGAAAGGCTGCCCCAGGGTTAGGACACACAGGCTGTTTTCACAGAAATGGATCCTGGGAGTTTTAATTAACTCTACTTTTCATGGCAGGATTGATAACATGGAAAATCTGTCTTCTTTTCCAAACACTTGTGAGTATATTGCACAGAAAGCCTAAACACTGAGGTATTACTCCTGTCTTTCAGTACAATCACAGCACAACAATATAGGAGCTGTGTTTAAGAATCTAAACTTGTGTAGATCTAAAATGACATGAAATTTCCCTCATGTTTATTACTTATTTTCAAAATTGTGCACCTTTCTTATAACTATCCCTTCTGTTTATTACTAGATAAAAGAAAAAAAACCCCAAAACAGAGGGAGAAAAGCAGTGGTGATTTTTGTGCTTTTATTAGACTTTGCCCCCACCCCACTTTTTTTTTTTTTTGTGTGAGGCATAAGAAAGTAACAAGACAGAAGTAAGTTGATACTTTGATGTAACAATTTATTTGGAAAAAAAAAAGTGCTTCCTTGAAGAGTAAAATTCTGAGACTTAAAATCTAAAAGGCTTGTATTCTATATAGCTTCCTGTCACCTGTGTGATATAGACATACCCTTTTTTAAGCTTCACTGGACAGTCTTAAACTCTTGCCCTTTGAAATTATAAAGCTGGACTTTACCCCCTTTTCAGTCAGTGTTTCTGTGCTCAGGGGACCAGAGACCTGGTGAAGCTTTGCCAAGGTGAGTGAATAGTCTTTGAGAGCCCTGGTATTAAACATCAAAATTGATGTGAGTCTGTAAGGGGTCTCTGCAGGCAAGAGACAGGATTGAACTGCTCTGGTTAGACCTCATGTGCCACTTTCCCATATCAGCTACTGCATGCTTACTTACTTCTTCTGTTTCTGTTTTTCTTACTCATCCTCCTTTGACTTCAACATATTCCAGAGAAATTAATGTAAGAAGCATTTTGGGACCAGTTGCACAGTTTCTGGTTCTACATTAACCTATGCAGAAGCACTCATAGCTCACCTGGCTGGGGGGATTTGTTTCCTTTGTCACTCTGTTTAACAATTACTTTTCTCTCTGCATCAATACTAGAAGGAAATTTTAGGGTTTTAAAATTGTACAATGATTAGACTTAGTGTGTGCATATACGTGCGTCTGCATTAGTACAGTGGTGAAAGGCAACCATGGTGCATGTGCAAGTGGCAGGATAGCATGTTACTTGTACTTATTTTTTCTTTTAGGTACATGTATCATATTTTGACTAAAAATACAACAGTAACAGATCACAACCGCAACCTGCTGGTGGAGACCATTCGTTCCATAACGGAGATCCTCATCTGGGGGGATCAGAATGACAGCTCGGTGTTTGAGTGAGTACTCCTGAGCATGCTGGACTCTGCTTTTGTGTTTGAGGAATGCTTGGAGTTGTACAAAGTTCTCATGGAAAAAGTTCACTCTTCCAAGATTGTATTTCATGAATATATGTAGAAAGCTATGTCCTGTAGTAGATGGGTGAGCAGGTTCATATTCATGTCATACAGGAATTTGCTGCTTCTATAAAAGTGTTGGGAGTCCAGAGCCCCTTTCAAGTATTGCTTTTGTTTGACTATCCATTCTTTTGATATAAGTACAAAAGCTAACCTATTTTAGAGCCCAGATTTACTCAGTACATCTATTAATATCATATTGCTTCAATTTACCTAAGATACCACAAATAAATATCTTTTTCTGTGGTATTTATAGCTGCCTGATAAATTGAGTATACTAAAAATACAGTAAGAAAGGCCCTGATTTCTTAACATCCTTTTTTTTTTTGCATGATTTGAATTTGTAAGCCCCTTTATTTAGTATTTAAAGTTTTTGAAAGATACTCTTTTGTTATACAGGTACAATTTTGCAAAGTAATTCTTCATAAAAGCAAAACATACTGTTTGTCAAAATTGCCTTGCATCATCCCTGCTCCTAGCCAAATCATGTTCCTGCTACCTACAGCACGTGACTTAATGACATCTTTATTTTATTTCAGCTTTTTCTTGGAGAAGAATATGTTTGTTTTCTTCCTGAACATCCTACGTCAGAAGTCCGGTCGTTACGTGTGTGTGCAGCTGCTGCAGACTCTGAACATCCTTTTTGAGAACATCAGCCATGAAACATCCCTGTGTAAGGACTCACTTCCAAACTGCTTGGGATGAAGTGATCAAGATTTGATTGAATTCCCTTTCATTCAGTGAAATTTAGGCTTAGTACCCCTGCCCAGAAGAAGTGTATGAATTACTTACAGTCTTTTAAACTGAACGTTACCAAAAATACAGTGTAAACTAACTTCAAAATACCTTTTAATGTAAATTTTCAGTGGTGCAAAAGTAGTTGTTTGGGACAAGGATTTAGCATATTTCAAGGGGTTCTTAAGTCAACAAATTAGTTGTGATCTGAAATGTTCACTTGCTGCCACAGATCATGTGGTGGAGCTCTGCTGTGCAATTTGTGCTGTGACTGTTCTGACATCATTGATGCTGGCAGTCAGCCACAGGAGATTCCTTCAAGGCTTTTGGCAAAATATAAAGAGGATGGAGAATTAATAATTTGAAGTATTCCACAACTGTTATGAAAGTTATCTTCAAGCCTTGGAGGTCTGGGACTTGGGGAGGAAAAGACTTAAGTGTTATTGGCTGCAGAGCCTACCTGAGTCGAGGAAGTTGAGGTATATTCTCAGTTGTCTTGTTCTTGGGACCAAAGACCTTTGTAGGGAGCAGTTCCTTTATATTAATGCTCAAAGGCATCACTTGAGCTGTTTGGCTAAAAGTTGTGATCTTCGAGCTTCAGGTTGTTGCTTGCTAGCTGGTACTTTAAATACTGACTGTTACCACAATGATTTTTTTCGATTAACCTGTGTAAATGTTTCTTATTTTTCAGACTACCTGCTCTCTAATAACTATGTGAATTCTATTATTGTCCACAAATTTGACTTTTCTGATGAGGAGATCATGGCATATTATATATCATTTTTGAAAACTCTTTCCCTGAAACTCAATAATCATACTGTACATTTCTTTTATAATGAGGTAAGTAAAGAAAGTTGCAGTATAATAAGAGAACCTTAATTAGAAATTGATAGCAGGGCAGCACATGCTCTGTTTAGTCTCTTGTCTCGTAATGTCTTGCTTTTATTTTTATAATGGCAATACCAGTGGTTGTGAGTTTGTTTGTGAGGATCTCTGCACAAGCATGGCTTTGTCCTCTTACAACTACAATAAACTAAAAATCTGGAAGTTAGTGTTATATTGGATCATTTCAGTAGTTCTTAAGTCTCCTTCCTTGAGAATTGAATTTGTTTATGCTTTGTTTTCTTGTGTTTCATAAACGGGATCTTTTCTGTTGCATCACTTGGTTCTAAGAGGTTTAGTCAAAGTCCAGAAAGCTGAGTCAAAGGGCAAAGTTGAAATGGGTTTTTCCTCGCTGCACTCTGCTTTCTGCCAGAAGAGGGCATGAAAGCACTGAGTATGTGCACAGTTATCCTGGGAAGTTCTGCTGCTTCAAGCAGTTTATTTTAATGCAGAGCTACAAAAGCAGCTTACTGTGCATTGCAAAATAATTTTGATTCCTTAATTAGAAGGTAAAAATTCCATATTAATACACAGAAAACATAATTCATACAGAATCCCGGCCAATATTCTGTACATGTTTAATCAATAAATACTTTCTTTCCTCTTGTTACAGCACACTAACGACTTTGCTTTGTACACTGAAGCTATTAAATTTTTTAACCACCCCGAAAGCATGGTCAGGATTGCTGTTAGGACTATAACTTTAAATGTCTACAAAGGTATGCTTTTTATATATTAAAAAGGGCATGTGTGCAAATCTTGTTTCATTGTAGTTTAATTTTCAGTTATTTACATATAAGGGTTTTCTGTCTGTTTTATGAGATTGAAAAGCTTAGCATGTTGATAAGTTTCAGCTACACATTTTGACTTTTGTGACCACTATCCCAAACCTGCAGTATGTACTTGTAAATAGTATTATTTTCTCACCAATGAAACTGGTTTTAAAAGACCCCAAAAGTGTCAAGCATACACAAGGAATTTTAGCTTCCTTTCCAAGAGAGGTCAGAATGTGACTATATTTAAAAAGTAAACAAACAAAAAACCAACCCCAAAACCAAAGTGTTGTAAGAATATTAATTATCTTTTAGTGTTGAACTTGAGCTTTTTGGTGTTTGGAGCAGTAACCAACATCACTCCCTTTTAGATTGGAAGTGCATTAGAATATGACTGTAGGACTCTTAGGTGCTGCAGTCACTCCAGTCTCAAGAAGAGCTGGACCATGCCCAGAGGTGCTCAGTGAAGGCCAGGAGGCTTCAGTCTCAAATTCCTGTGTTGGGCATTCCAGTAGGACATAAGGAAAAAACCTAAAGCTTCACCGTGAGAGTAGTTAAGCACTGTAATGGGTTTTCCAGAGAAACTGAGGCCTTGTTTGAGGTCTTCAGAACTCAGCAGCAATGTCAGCAACCTGGTTGAACTTTGAAGTTAGCACTGCTTTGAGAATGTCCACTCTAAACCCAATGTCCAAAAGTCACTTCCCCCTATATTTTTCTTGGGGCATATAAGAGCTTTAATAAACTGAAAATATCACAGTGTTCTCTGTAGAAAAATTGTTGTTTATTCTAAACTTCTACCTCTGAAATCAGCATGCTATAAGATAGTGTGTATTATGCAAATGTTCATGCGGGGTTTCTTGTTCTTTAATCCATTTTTAAATTACGTGTTGAATTTACACAACTTTCTGTCAATTAAGAGAAGAAGTGGTTTGACAGTCTGCATAAAAGAGTATAAGGTCTTTTTTAAAACAATGAGCAGTTTGCTTTGCAAATGACTGGGTAGCCTGCATGGCAAATAGGGTCTTTAGAGTGTTGGTTGCAACACTTTATCTTTTTGTATGCTGAGAAATGGGCACTTGCTATTCGCCTTCTACTTCAAGGAACTGTAAATGCAAATACGAGCTCACAAAAAAGAGCAAATTATATGCTTCATATCCTATTTGTGATATATTTATGCAACTAAGTATTTGTATGAAAAAAATTTACTTGTCTAGAATTTTTATTGAATGTTGTAGTGATATAGAGGTTAGAGTTGAAAAGGCAAAGCTCAGATGTTCAGGTTTGATAATTCTCTGACTACCTGTTTGCGTATATTCTGCTCTAACACCTACCGTGTAGCTTTTAGTTTAGATGCTTTGTGCTTTAGCTTTTTAAACCCTTTTAGAGGATGTCACTATCCCAGTTCCTAATCCTGTTAACTGTTGTCTGTTTCTTTTGCCCTTCCTTCACTGATGATTCCCGTGTTCCTTAATGCAGTGTCATGTAAGTCTAACTAGCTTGACTCTCAGCATTACTGCTTGATTCTTGCGCTTTTTTTCTCTTCTTTTTAATAAATGTGCTAAAAAACCTTTCTGAATTCCACTAGATTTGTTTATTTTCAGACATATGTCAATATATCAACATTAGGCTCATTCAAGCCAGCTAAGAACTGATGTGACATTTTTATAGATTTCCATTTCACGCCTAAGATTGTGTCAGGTGTGTACTGGTATGGAAAGCTAGCATGTAATCAAATTCAGAAGATATTCTGTTGTATTTTTTAAGGAGCAATCAAAAATATTGGCAGCTGATTCTTCTTTTTAATGATTTCTCTTCAGTGGACAACCAACCTATGCTGCATTACATTCGAGATAAAACTGCAGTTCCTTATTTCTCCAACCTCGTCTGGTTTATTGGCAGCCACGTGATAGAACTGGATAACTGTGTGCAGACTGATGAAGAGTAAGCTTTTACAGATGCTGGCTATTTAATGGAAATGCTTTCCCCAGATATCCATGGTGTCCTTATTTTTTCTGTAATAGTCCAGTTCAGTTAGTTTCTAGATAGGTTCCCTTGTAGACAGTTCAGACTTTTCACTCTTCAAAGTTTTCTAGTGATTCTTCAAGGTAACAGTGCTATGTGCCTGATCTGTGCTGATATCCATACAAGTAAATTACTGTTTGCAACAGGCCTTTTCTTCGTCTTTGTTTTGTTCTGCTAAAAATAGCAGCTATCCAGAAGACAGCAAAGTTACTTTGTGTTTCTCAATCTCATAAACCTTGTCTTTTTCACATTCTTTTTCTATATGTCATCTCATTAGAAGAGCTTTCTGAAAAGATTCTAGGAAAAAGATTTAAACTAGAGGTATGAACTTTAACATGTGAACTGTCAGGCCTGACATGGTGGTGTGATATTCCACTATCCGCTATGGAAATATTTTGTTGATTCAGCTTATCCTTGGTTTGTCTTGCCACCCCCACCTTAGAGCGGGCTTGTGTTTCTTGCTTTCTGAAAGTGAAGAGGTAGATGTTAAATACAACACAGAATTCTTCTTTCTTTTTTGGAAAAAAAATCTTCTAATTTTCGTAGTTGGCTTGTGAAAAGACTGGCAATGGAAAGCAAAGCTTTGTAAAACCATGTTTGCTGAAAACTTGGGGGAAAAACTTGGTATGTGCATCCTAAAGCACATATAGGCTGGATACTGTTTGTCAGTTGCATGAGTTGACTTCACTGAAACAACTGCTGTGGGCAGTCTGCCTGAGTCAGGTGATCTGTGGCACAGATGCACATTAATTTTTTCCCTAAGTTTTTAAGACTTTCACAAGTGATCATGTGTAATTTCTTATTTCTGCTCTCTTTTCAGGCACAGAAATAGGGGCAAACTGAGTGACCTGGTAGCAGAACATCTTGATCATTTGCATTACCTTAATGATATCCTTATCATTAACTGTGAATTTTTAAATGATGTACTGACAGACCACCTACTTAATAGGCTGTTTCTTCCCCTCTACGTGTATTCATTAGTAAATCAAGACAAGGTAAGCTAATACTTGCAAACAGTTAATTCTCAGAGGTGCTACTTGCTTTCAGTGTGCAAAGTGATTTGTGCAGTAGGTGTAGGATACTCTTGATATCTGTGTGTGGTTTATGTGAAACAGCTTACATAAGGTGGCTGCAGAGGAAATACCCTGAGACTGAATTCAAGAGCACAGCAGATTAAATTTTTTCACCAAAGAAATACTGGCTTGGGTGACATGGTGATTAAAAGCCAACTGTAGTGGAGATGAAAAGAACTGCAAATTTGGAACAGGGTTTAAGTTTCTGCAACACTGGGAAATGTGTGGTTTCCTTTTCTGATACCTTATCTTCTGGCAAAAGCAGGTTATAATACAATGTGAATTTGCCATGATGTAAAAATCTATCCAGGTAGAAAATACAAACTTTGGAGTTTGGTACTTGTTTCTTCTATTTGTAGAGAAGCTGCGTTTTAATGTAATGCAGATGAATTTCTTTTTAAAGCATAGCCTTTAAATTCAGTGGAAAACTGTTTTTTAGTGAAATAGAAACTATTTTTTAAAAACCTGGGCAGGTTCCTACATTCAGTTGTCTGTTGTGGGTAGTATTTCATGTTATCTGAATAACTAATTTTCAGAGCAGTCTTTAATGAATATTAACTGAGAAGAATTCTTTGAAGGAATAGTAGCATAGTGAAAACCAATGTACTTCTCAAATGCTCACCTCTTTAAGTTACTGAAGTGACCATGAAAGACAGTAATTAATAGCAATTTTTTAAACGAGGAAAAATATGGGATATGCTTATTCAGAGAGTCTCCATTTCAAATAGTTTACAAGCAGTGAATGCTAAAGAGCATGGTGCTTTCTGAATATTTCATGCCAGAATGTTGAACAGCACAAGTTTTGTTTAAAGTAAAACATTAAGGCATATAAATGCTTTGTATAAATAAATAAGCATTTTTCATAACTTTTTTTGTAGAGTGGAGAGCGTCCTAAAATAAGTCTCCAGGTTTCTCTCTATCTTCTTTCTCAAGTAAGTATTTTAAGTATTTGCCCTGTTTCAGAACAAATTTTGCAGTACTGTTGTGATTTATAAATTAGTGTATTTTCCTCATTTTGGCAAAGCCATAAAAGAAAATATGTCAAAAAACATTTTTAACCTTTCAGTTTCCATTAAAAAAAGAAAGTAAAACATTTCCTATGGACAAACAGAATAGCTTCTCATTTGAGTTAATGTCATTCTTCTGAGGATCCCATTGCACAGAGTAACCTTTAGAGCATTCCATGGTCATAAACTGTGCTCAGCACCTGACAAATGATGTGTAATAGTCACGCAACATGCTGGGACAGAACTTGATACAGTGGCAGATGAAATTTACCGAGATGCTGTATTGCATTTTGAATCTGCCCAAGCTATGGAAGATTTCTGGGCTGAATATTCCTCTCTGAAAAACCTAAACCCCAAAAACCACCACTACCAAAATCTCACTTTCTCACAATACGAATTTCATTATGCCAATAGCTTCTATAATTAATTAATATATAATTAAGTACTTATTTGTTATTCTTATCCGTTCTACCTCCTTTTCTGTCTGGAACTTGTTTTCAAAATAAGAGTTTTACAGTATAATTTTTTGTATTGTAGAGGAAATTCATCTGTTCTCCCTAACATCTTCAATGCATTGTTATGAGACTGGTTTTCTTAAATTACAGTGTCTGAAAATATTTTTGACTTGCGTTCATAGAATTTATACTTCTTTTTCTTTGAACTTAGAATTTTTCAATACACATTTTATTATGATCTGGCCCATAATTTCATCTTTTTGCTAGAAGTATGGGTTGGGGGTTTTTTCCCCAGGAAAATATAATTTGGTACTTCTTGATTTAAGCCTAAACAGTTGTGGTGATGTGAAGATTATTTACCACAGATAAAACTGGGAGCAGCAGCTTCTTGTAACCAAAGGGATCTGCATCATATCATATAAGGTGACCTCTTTTAACGTCTTTGCTTTCAGTGGAAGTATGGACAAGGTATCACTTCAGGATTTGTATCTATGTTCTTCACTATCTTTAAAAAAGGAAATGGAAGTAGTCATAAAGAACTGAGAACACATTTTGTGTATCAGAATGGGATGTGATGTAGAAAATCAAGCTACTGTTTCTGTAACTGGCAGAAACACCTCTTTTCCCACTTCTTTTAGCCTGGAGTTTGCCTGTGCTGGGGTGGGATCTGCCAAACCTCGATGACTGTTCCTGTTCCTGATACCAGGCGTGGGCTCTAGGCACTACTCTTATATTAGAGACAAGTGCGTGAGAGACTTGTGCTAGTACCTGAAAATGTACTGCTGGGACTTCTCAGTCACTGTTCACAAAGTGAACATGTGCTGTTCTTGCACCAAGACAGGCCTGTGGACAGTCAAGCAACGCTTGCTCAGTTGGCAGAAGCTCAAGTGATTTGGAGATTGTTCAAAGTACTTTTGAAGTGTGTTGCAGCCTTAAAGTTTTATATAGATCACCACTGCATGCTAATGATCACTTCCCTTTTGGAGGTCTAGGATGGTTCTGACTTTAATCAGAAAACCCATGGAAAACATTTGGCTAGATATTGTCGGAACAGTGATTAGATTTACTGACTTAGAAATTATTTCAGAATTTTGCAGCTAAAACCGCTGATAAGGGCTCCAGCCTTGATATTCCTGTGAAAAGAATGGATATAAGCTGACAGAAGGCTATTGCAGCTGGACCTGAGCTGGTTCTGTCCAGGAGCCAGTTGTTTGCTGGCCCAGACTTGTAAGCCTTGACTCAAACTAGAGTAGTGAGTGTAAACAGAGAGCTCTGGTAAAGCACCAAAGCACTTGTGGTCAAATGCTTCAGTGCTTCAGGCAGTATGGTGCTTACTCCTGTGTTCTGTAGCTGCTGTGTAGCTGACATTGATGTGCTGCGATTTCAGAGCCAGAAAAGCTGCTTCTGATCCAGCTCAGCCTGTTGCAAGGCCTTTGCTCATGAATCACTGCACAGTGATTGTGTGCACAGCACAGAACTCCTGGAGTCTGGCCAGTCATTGGCACACAGGAAGGTCTGGGGATGCTGTGCACCATAATCAGTTTGTTGCTTCTAAAAAAATAAATTTCTGGAACAGTTTTAATGAGTTCCTTGCTAGAATGTCACACAACTTCCATTTCAAAGGTGTTGATGAGAGAGAATTTACGCTTCTCAGAAGGAGGAAAGAATATGAAGAATTATTAAAACTAGATAGCTTCAAAGGTAGATAAAGGTCAGGTACCCGTGTCTCCTGTGTTTTAGAGTTGATTTAATGAGCTGTCAGTGTTACCAGTCGTACTTAGATGTAAACTAAAAGTAGCAGTTAACAGGGTCAAAAGTATGTTCAGTGAGTGAAACTGTGAAACTGTGTATTCTGTAAATATTCTGTCTGATAATTTTTTCTGCTCTTCTTTTAATAGGTTTTTCTGATTATACATTATGCTCCCTTGGTGAACTCCTTGGCCGAGGTTATACTCAATGGGGACCTCTCGGTGTTTTCTTCTAAGGTTGAGCAAGATATACAGAAAAACTCAGTAAGTGGCCAACTGTCTCTAATTTTATTTTTTTTAAGGCAAAGAAAATATTTGAAAAATAAAATCAGGTATCTGGAAACTAGTAAGCCAAGGTGCTTATGTTTAGGAGAGGAGTGCAGCAACAGACTTCAGGTTTGTTGTTGGATCATCATTTTGACGGGACACTTCTGTAATCCTGTCTTCTGTGTTCGGTTTTTATCTGCCCTTTGGTAGTGAACTAAAAATGATTCAGCACAACTTTCCTGTGAAATTTCTTTGCACGACTTGTAGTAGAAATGAGAAAATTAGAAAAAATAACAGCCTTAAGATTTTCATCTCAATATTGCCAGTGGTTTAGCAGTAAAACTGATCATCTCTGAAAGCTGTGCATCAGTAAGTATGTCAGAAGAGAGACCAGTCACAGAAAGATGGGAGTGTGTCACTCTGTTATTGCCCTTTTACCTTCACATTTAACCCTGGGTAGATGTTGCTACATGCTGATGCTATCGTTACTGGTTTTCTAGGTGTCATGCTTATAATATTTTCCCTTTTGTTGTGGGTTTCACAGTTTGTGAAACACTTACTCGTTACTTTTTAAAGGCCTGTTTTGGGGATGGTAACAAGTAGGGGGGCATGACCTTACTGTTAAAGGCCTCTGACTGTAGTTCTCTCTAAAAACTGAAAATGTCCCCTAGTGACTGACTGGCTAGCAGTTGGTGACTGTATGTTTCATTTATAACAAGCAATAATTGGTTCTCATGCACCTTCTTTCCCAACAGTGGCTATAGCTCTGGGAGTTTCAAGGGGCAAGATATGTTTCAACTCCTCCAAGATAACGTCAACTTTTCCAAATTTCTTCCCACTGGGCATTGGAAGCTGTGGAGACTGATCTTAGCCAGCAGCTTTTGGGTTCTGGTGTTTTGTTCTGTTGGCCTTGATATTTATAATCTAACCTTTTTTAGAAAAAAATATGGTAGAATGGTAGAGTTGACTGAATCCTTTAAGATAAAGCAAACCCTTACTTATGTTAGGAAATGTCTGACCTACTAGCTGCATACTGAGTGTTGTGTGTTACTTGTGCAGAAGCAGCTTTGTTACTAGGAAATTTGTGGCAAGAGGGTGGAGCACCAGTTGTTACAGAAGTGAGATTTTCTTTTCCTGTCGTGGTTACTGTACAGAGTTACAAAATACTTATAGCATGTGTTTGCATGCTTGCACTTATGTTGGGAATATTAGGGGTTTCCTATAAACTCCTGTTCATCTCTTACGTTTGTAATACTGTTTAGGTTGCTGCACCTTACTGGCCTTAAAGATGTGTTCTCCCAACATGCAGACTAGGGGCTGTGTTGTACCTGAACAAGTAGTAAAGAGGAGGGATGTTGGCCTTCTGCAACAGATCCTTAGAGAAACTGCAAGAGAGGGAACTGTGATCCAGGGAGTGCGGAGCAGTAGGTAAAGGGGAAAGCTTCCATGGGAGAAACCTTAATTTTTAGTAACTGAACCATATTCTTCAGTGAAACCATGGAGGGGAAAGCCTTTACTGTTAGAAGCCCACTGGTGGAGGTTGGTTATGTGCAGAAGGAGTGGGGTGCAGTCCTCAGCAGAAGAGCTCCATGCTCGGCTTCCAGGGAGGGGAGCCGCGGCGGGAGCTGCTCTGCAGTGATGTGTGGGAGCAGCTGCTCCAGGCATTCCGTGGTCTTTCCAGCTGGTGCACAGCTCAGGGCAGTGAGGCTCAAGTCAGCTCTACTAATGAAGGCACAGTCAAATAAAGTGAGGCAGTTTCTTGTTGCTCAGTGATGAGTCTTCATAGAGCAGGAAGTTGATTTTTGAGCAGTGTTGGCCATTCCAGGGACTGTTCTCTGGACTATGAGGTGAATCAGGATGATTGCAGGGTTATTGCTGTGGTGTTTTCTGTTGCAGAGAAATTGCAAATTTCTGTTGAATACAAAAAGCTACTTCAGAAGTTAGTTTAGAATTGTTAGAGAGAAGTGATGAGCAAGATTTTTAATTTACTTTTAGTCTGAATGCAGAATTGTGTTTTTTCTTAGTCAGACCAAAATTTGTCTTTTATTACATCCTTTCTGTTATAATTTGCCATGATAACCATTCTGATACTGTCCTAAGCTTGTTCTGGGGATATCTGTGTATTATGGTGTACTGCAGTTATCTCTAAACCCTTGCTCTGTACCTAACACTGCTCATCTGTTGTAACTGAGATGTCTTGATATGTCTTAAGTTGAAATGTAACTCAGTTTCCAATTAACACGTCGTTTCTAAACCCAGAAGTAAGTAGAACCTCATATTTATATTCATCTTTCCAATAAGATGAATTAAAGTAGAATGAGGTATAGAGCAAGGACTGAGATTACTAGAAGCAGTCACATGTCCTATTGCTGGGGCACTGAGTGAAGAACACTTAACAAAAATAAAAGCTGAGAAGGGTCACAGTTGCTGTGTATAAACACAAAATACCCTGAGTTATTTAGGGCAAAGAACAGTGGTAGTTGTCACGACAGGAACAAGTGGTACTTTTTACTGGAAATCAATTTATGGAAAAAATGACCTCAACTGTAACTGCTGATATCTTATGAATTGGCAATAACCTACCCATGGAGGTCTGCTGAACATCACAGGGCAGCAGCGATTGCCTGAGCTCCATTGAACAGATTCTCCACCTCATTCCATATTTGTTCCCTATATTTCTGGTTTTAGGCATCCTCAGAAGAAATACAAACCCTTATCTCACAATGAGAGTTGAATATATGTAGGCAACAGAATGTATTTAAACTTGCCAGATATCACACTAAGGTTTACCTTACTTCCTGTGAGATATATTTTCCTGCATCATTCAGATGTGGGCCAATTCTACCTAGTGCATGTTTCTTCTTTAACCTACTTTCTCCTTCCTGTAAAAGGTGTTACCGGTATTGCCTTATTTTACCAGCACACATTGCACAAGATAAACCATTATTGAAAATGTGGTTGAAAGACATTTTAAAGGTATAAAGTAGCAGTACCTCAAGCTGTATAATCAACTTATATAATAAACCAAATGCTATCTAAATTAATTTTAAGTCTGATTTTAGAATGTTTTAATTGTATAGCCTTGCTGTGTTTAGCAGAACAGAATATTTGTGAAGGGTTTTTTCTACAGCATTCCTTCTTGGACCAGACCATGGCTCAGTGTTCATGAGCACATCACTATCTACTGGTGTCTTGTGTTACTTTGTTCATGTGGCTGACAGCATATTAGAACTGCAAGGTTGTTAAGTGCACCCTTTTTCCATAAAAAAAGTAGCTACAAGATTCTAGGAAGCAATGCAGAAGAAGTGAGTGCAGAAAGGGGAAAATGCATTGTGCAACTTGCATGCTACTTTTCTGTTATTTCCCTAAATAATAGCACTTAAGGTGTTCTTCCCTTATCTTATGACTTTTCTGACCAGAAGCCATCCGTAAAGGTAACCTGGTCATTTTATAACCTTCCAGTGTTGCAGTTGGATCACACAAAAAATGTATCAGAGAGGTTATTGGGGGACATAAGTGTAGTAAATTTCATATTGTGGGGGTTTTTTGGTATTGTAAAATATTCTTCCCACTATGTGTTTTTTTTCAGTGCCAAGTGTAAAGTCACTTCTGCAATATTTCTATAAAACATTTGCAAAATGTCAGGAGATTCAGAGAATCATTTTGGCCTTTTAGCTTGTAGACAGCTCCTTCCCTCATCTTTTCCTACTCTCTTGTTTTTATGTATAGATGTTCCTAACTAGGTGAAGGGAAGGATTTTTTCAAACTGTTTTTCCCCAAGTTTCTTTGATGCAGTCATCTTGAGCGCTTATTGTACTGAGTCACCTAAGGCAAAGCATGTAATCAGTTTGGTATTTAGTCTTGCTTTTCTCTTGCTTGCCCTCAAAGTTTTAACCCTTTAGCCAGTGTCAGCTGAATGTGATTGAAGCTTGAGCTCTGGAAGGTAATGGGGTTTCTCTAGCTGTCTTATTTAGTGTAAACCCAGCAGAAGGCTTCAAACCATGTGTTTCACTTCTCAGTAAAGAGAGGTTTGGCTGATCAGTGTTTATCTTGTACTCCGGTGATCAGCTGGCAGGCCTAGCCAGTGAGAGGGGAGCTCAAACAACACAACTCAGAAACAAGCTGCAGAACTGTAGAAAACCAAGTTTTGTTAGTCCTTCAATTTGAAGAGCTTCTTGTAGTGTCTTGGTCACTTTCTATAAGAATACATTGTTCTACGTTGTTAGGATGACACACTTGTGGAAATACTTAATTTCTTCTGGGAGAAATTTGTCATCTAAATTTATTTTCTTGCTCTATAAATTAATAATCAGGAAAATGAGGTGTTGGTTTGCCATCTTAACCTATGATAACCTTGGGTAAAACACAAGTAAATTAGTCTAACAAATGAAGTTGTGTTTTCCGGACTCAGTAAGTCAGTGTCTGGAGGCCCAAAAAGGGTTAATGACAGTACCATTTGTTCCTAGTTGATACAAGAAATAGTTTGATATTGAGGGAAGCATAAGACTCCAAAACCGAGAACCCCAACACAAAACCTCACAGCACAGAGCATTGGATTTTGTCCTTGCTGCTGCCAAGGTCCTCTAAAGAGGGAGTGTTTCACATTGATACGCTGCTGCCAACACAGGTGTAGGATTTTGCTGCCTTTATCCTTTTCACAGAAAGTGTCTTAGTTGTATTTTTGCTATCTGTCTCACTTTCAGAGAAAAGGAAAACAATTTAAAACTTGTATTGATAAAATAGGTAGTTCTGCATCATCTTGTCTCAAGAAGGCGTATTTTTTAATGACAGATCTTTGGGGTACATTACTTTGAGATAATTGTGCTGCTGATGATTTGGTACAACTTTTTTGTATTTTAAAATGGATTTGAGATTTGTGAATAGTGTGCTAATTTACATTTTATATGAACTGAAGTTTCTTTTATCAATTACAGTTAAAAATGCCTTGCTGTAAGTCACTGTAAACTCTTCAAATTTACAGGCAAAGTCAAGTATCCGATGTTTCATAAAACCAGCTGAAACACTTGAGAGGTCTCTTGAAATTAACAAACAGAAAGGGAAGAAGAGGATCCAGAAAAGACCCAACTATAAAAATATTGGTGAAGAAGATGAAGAAGAGAGAGGTTCTGAAGATAACCAAGATGACCTTGATAAAAGTAAAGGTACAGAAGCAAGTTCAAAGAGCGTAAGAACCAGCAGTGAAAATGAAGGTGAGTATTCCAAAAAAATGATGCTTACAATTTAGGTAGTTTTGTTTACTTCATAGACATAATTGTGATTTGTTACGTGACTTGTTCTCTTGCTGCAGTGGGTAAACATGGGGCTATTACATTTGCCTAAGGCTTTGGCTGGATTTTTTTCTGATGTTAAATCATGCTGTGAGAACATGTACTTCTAATCTGATTAAAAAGCTACGAAAGTGTTTTCATATCTGCCTGTAGGCCTTGGCCCGTACCACGCTGCATGCCTTGCACCTCAGGCTGTGGGCACTTGATAAGCAGACATGACAGCTTTGTAGCTTGTCCTTTTGTGGTAGGGCAGAGCTGCAGCCACTTCACCTTTGCAAGATAGTCAGCAGTACTTTATGCATGTTTCAATGATAAAATTGAACAGGTGTGCTAAAAGCAACAGTACATGGTAGAACATGATATTAAATAATTCAAAACTGAAAATACCTCTAACTCTTAGATTTTGATTTTTTTTTTAATGGCCATTTTCAGGATTTTTGATGTAGCACAAACCTAAGAAGAATTGCTTTTACAGGATGAGTGGTCTTACAGCATATTTCAACTGTTTACTTTACAGTTAGTAACTTCTGGAAGGCCATATATCAGTCCTAGTGCTTATGTTAAGCATAAATTGAGAAAAATGTGGCAGAATTGCCTGCAAGCAATTGAAAACAAGAGTGTTATGCTTTGGCAGTCTCCTTGAGAAAGCTTTTGGTGTATTGTTGACCGTGATTTGAAGAAAATCTGAAATAATCTACTGTTTAAACTGGTGAATTTAGTTGTAATCTTTGTCCAAGTTCCTAAGCAAAAACAAGATTGGTTCTGCTGAAAGTCAGTAGGTGTGAAGCACTGGGGCCCAGGTGCCTGTTTGCTGCAGCTGTAGAGGCCTGTTTATACCCTCAGTGAAACTTGATGTCCACCCGTGCCCCAATCTCACCAGTTTTTTCACAAAACTTTTGTTCAGAAAGAGGTTCTGTAGCTTTTCTTCCTGTGGTTTGCGTGGGAAGTGAGCTTACTGTGGCTTGTTTATTTGCCAAAATTATATGTATATTTTCTTTACATATTTCTTGTATATGTATAGATTTCTTGTAGTGTTACATTCCTTAAAGAAATGTAAGCCAAGTCATTTACTGGGAAGAAAATTTGCCCATGTCTATTCATTAACTGTTCTGAGGTAATGGTTATACATCATATATAGATTCATGAGATAGTTTTAATGCCAAAAAAAAAATGCAAAAGAGCCTGTGATAACTTTGGTAAAAATATCACATTTTGGTGGTGTGTTCTGTTTTTTTCAGAAATAGAGATGGTAATCATGGAGAGATGTAAGCTGTCAGAGCTGTCTATCTCTGCTGTGACAGAACAGAATACAACAGATGAAGAAAAGAGTGCAGCTGCTTCTGGGAGTGAGATAACAAACTGGAACAGGTATAAAAGAACTGTAAAAGACTTTGCCAAATTGCTTACTTACCTACCCTCCCCTTAAATCTTTTGCTTTTCTTAAAGGGATGTTTCAAATCTGCTTCAAGTTAAAATTACAGGAGTTCTGGATCACAAGTGAGTGAATCAATACAAAAGTGAGGTGTAGCCTCTCTACTGATGCGTTTTGGAAATGATCCTGTTCTTTTATAGTTTGTGCTTTTCTTTATTTCTTACGGTGATGCATTAAGTTAGTTAAGGTAAGTTATAGAGTATTAACACCACAAAAATAGAATATAAATGTTTTCATTCTGTAATTTTCTAAACCTCTGAATTAAGGCAAAATAAGTTTTCTTAATTTTATTTATGGTTGCATTTGTTCATTTTGTATGCACCTACAAGGAAAAAGCAAGGAAAATTCCTCAGTTCAGGGCTGAATTCGGCAGAATTTTAGTAGTAGTAGTTATAGATAAATCCTTGTAACCTTTGTGCTGTTTCCAGGGTCCATTACTATGTTTTAGGGTTATTGAAAACTTCTACTGGAAATACAGTTTATAAGTATTTCTGGGAGTAGAAATTGCCCTGACTTCAACATTTAAACATGGATATATTAAGTATACCTAAGGCACCATCTCACTAAGGATTTTGCATTCCTGTTAATAGAATATTAAGAAACCAAATGAGCCTGACACAAAAGTAATTGCAGATCTGTTCATTGGGGAAATGCACATTTGATAGGATTTAAAATTTATTTTTAAACATGGGAAGTGCTGCCTGGTATTCCCAGAATTTCATTCTGTTTCCATTATAGCTCTGTAGTTTAGATTACATTCATTTATAAAGATAACGTTTAATTTCATTGTAAAAGTGAAATTGAACCTTGACTTGAACTGGCTTTAAAACACATTGTTCTAGATTATTGATAATTTGACTAAAGTATGTGCCAAATGGCGTTTAGAAAGAAATTGGCAGTGAGTGCATAGAATACTGAAGTGACTAGGATGCTCGGGTCTTGAGAAGTGCAGAATGCATAGAAGTGGTCTGCCAGTGCATTTGGCAAACGTCTGCAGTTTAGGCCTCTCTTGATCTGCAGATGTGGTCTTACAGCATCCTGCATCTTTTCTAAAAAGAAACAACATCAAAAAATGTGCGGAGCTAAAAATAGTTTTAAAATAAGGATGTATCTTGTATAAGGCAATTCTGGCCCTTGTTTTATATGTGATTTTTTTTGTGTTATTTTATATGCCAAATGTAGTATTTGAAACAGCAGCTAAATTTCTCAAGAAACTTGCACCAGTGTGCTTAGTTTCTGTCCTACACCAGTTGGAATCACTGACCCTTGTGGATTGAGGCACCATGTGGGTGTGGAAAATGCAGTGATCTCTGTGCCCTGCTGAACCTGAAGCTTCCATACCTGGAATAATCATTAATGGCTGTGGTGGCAGCGGTTCCTAGTGTGTTGCAGTCTTCAATTGTGGACGTACTCCACAAGAATAAATAATTTGAGCAATACTTGTATGGCATTTGATCTGCTTCTTCTATCAAGCCCTTAGTAGAAGACCAATAAAGGAAGGAAATGCTTACAGAAATACATTTGAAAATACCATATAGCCTTTACTATGAAAACTGTTTTTTTTTTAAAATAGTCCAATAGTTGTTGAAAAATAAATGGAAAACAGCACAGATGGCAGTTAAAAATCTGCAGCTGTAAAAGCTAAGTCAAGCTTTTAATTTCCCTTAGCCCTTTTCCTACTTTGAAAAACAAAAGAGAAAGCTTAAGTATTTTAGGTATCATTTTATTTTGATGGGCCTCACTACTGGAAAGTTTAGGCTTACAGACATGTTTTAAATTAGCTTCATTTTATGAAATGCTGCACAGCAAAGCTTTTTTCCAGAGCATGTCAAATCTTCATGCTATGTTGTGGCTTCTGTTGCTATTTTCTTAGGCTGAAGTTTTCCTGGGTGTCTTGGTTTCAAAGACAGGTATTTGCTAAAGAAGGCAGAAGCCTCCTTTAGAATAGGAAAATGTAACCCCCTTCCTTCTGAATTGGTAAAATTTTGAAATCAAGGGGCTTTCAGGCAATGGTATGAGACAAGAGGAATAACAGTGCTTTACTAATAAATTTATACATATATATATATATATAATGGGACAGACAAAACAACAACAATGGTAACCACCACAAATAAGAACAGACAAACCCATGGACAGTCTCTTCCTGCTCNGAGTGGATGGGGGAGAGTTGGTAGAAACATGCAGCTGAGAACAGAAGCCCACGGTGGAGGAAGATTCTTCCTAGAGCTCCAAGCAGTCTCTCTCCCTCACCTCTCAGTGTCCAGGAGTGAAGAAGGTACCATCCAGCTGTGCTTGGCTCTTTTTAACTAGTCCCATTCCCCCAGTATCTCTGCCCCCCTCTGAGGAGGAAATCTCAGATATCAGGGAATCTTAGATAAGGGCTAGCTAGCAGCACCCATCTCAGAGCCAACTCTTTGTCTTTTCTTAATCACCTACCCATTCTCACCTCCCAGCAACTAATCACTCACCCATTCTTGCCTCCCAGCAACTAGAATGGGGAAAAATTGTAAGACAGAGAGACAAACGAAAAAAAGAAAAAGCATCCCAAACCCTGACCCTGGGTCTGTTGTGTATTTAGTCTAAGTGAGGGCCATTTGTGAGGGGGATTCTTGGAAGTTGTTTCAGTCTCAGGTTATTGTGACTGAGGCAGATAATGCAGATAGGCGCTGTGGAGAAGCATCTGGAATGAAAATTATTTATCTTGCTATAATAATTTTTTCAAGTTTCATAATTTTATTAATCTAATTAGTATGTGGGGGAAAACAATGAAAAATGCATTAGACTTTACCTAAGTAGTTTAATACTTAACTTAATACTGAACATTAACACCAATATTAATAATGTAATGTTGGTGTTAATGGAACAACTACTTATACCTCAGCAGCTTTGACCTGGTAAAATATTGGCTTTAATATAATTACATTAAATAGTACTTTTATATTATAGGATAGGTTTTAGGTTGTTTACTGTGTGTTGTTGATCTGAAAACAAACCTTGCATTATCTTGCGTTTAAGTATTTTGATATCTTGGTCCTCTTTGTTGTTTAGACCTTGAAGCTGAACTAACTTCATGGCGTTAAAAGCACCCCGTCGGAGGGTGACATGAGGGCTTGTTTAATGCTTAGGAAACCTGAAGGCCCTCTTGGCTTGTTTTCAACATTGCTAATTATTTAGGTTGTTTTTCCTTGAGTAGTTACATTGTTTTGAGATCTGCAGTATGCAGGCAATTTGACTTAAGCCGTTGGAGCAGTGTTGAGCTTGGGCAAAGAGGGCTCCCTGCCAGTGGTATTTCTGGCAGAGGAGACGTGTAATCCGGGCTCGGAAATGCACAGAGGTGCTGCTGTGGCATGAGCTGAGCAGGGAGCAGCGTGGGCTGTGATTCTGGGCACTGCTCGGTTTCAGTAAGCAAGAACGGGCTGCTGGAATGTGCCCGCAGCTGACGGGAAGCTCCAGGACATTGTTATGGATTAGGCACAGTGCCTTTCCTGGGACATGACAGTGTGGCCGTGAGGGCGCCGCAGGTCTGGAGTGGGTGTTGAAGGGTGTTGGGTTCTGGTCTCTGACAGCCCTTCTGACCCCTCGTAACCACTGCAGGGAGTTTGTCGTGCCTGCTTCTCATCTGCGAGGCCTGAGCACAGCAAAATCTGTTTGTTTCTGTGCCTTTGATGTTATTTTAATGCATTTTCTTTGAATGTAATTCAGATAATATAAGGATTTTTTTCCTTTCATGTTAAAGCATAGTTTAAAAGATAGGAATAAACCCTTTTCACTCGGGCTTTCACACTGTCGTGTTCTAATGACTGTGACACTTCCCTGACATACTGTTTGTTTGTCAGGGTCAGTTGTGAAAATACATTTAGTTTTTGTTTGTGCTCTGAACTTGTACAACTGACTGAATGCAGGCCACCTTAAGACCAGAAGCCAAGCTGCCTTGCCATCAGGCCTGTGCTAATATCAGCTGAATCTTAGCTATATCTGATGTGTCCAAATGCTTTCTGGATTACACTGACTTTTGTTGTCTCTCCAGGGTACAGGTTAAAAAAAGGTGAACTTAGAACTGTTTGTAGCTTCCTGTATATATCATAGGTCACACATGCTTAAACTCAGGAGAACAAAGCTCATCTGCAATCCAAAGCTTTTTTTTTTCCTATTCAAATATTCCCTCCAAGTTAATTTTTCATTCCTATAACTGTTGGACAGTAAAATTGTTTTAGAACAACCTAGCTTCCTCCAAACTTCTGGTGAACATGTAATAGTAAGAACTTTTCTGCTGTGATTTATACAACAGTGATAGCAACTCCTTGAATTTACTTACCTATACACTTAAAACAAGCTCTGCAATGCTTTTGCACACATACTAAAAAGGCTAAAAACAACCCAGTAAATGTTTGAACAATTAGTTCTTGGGGAAGTATTATGTAACAAATCCTGTTAAAACATCAGAATTATTGACAGAATGTAAATACAAAGCATGGCTGTAATCTGAGTACTCTGCAACAGAAACTCTGTAACAGAACTCTTTTGTTATAATGCCTGAAAGTATGCATTGCTGTGAATTTGCCTCTTCCATTAGCTACATGTACAATAAAATAGTCACCCATTTTCTATTTTTTTTTTATTGTTTCTAATTTACTCCTTTTCACAGGCCTTTTCTTGATATGGTCTATAATTCACTGGACTGTCCTGAAGATGATTACTATGCCCTCTTTGTGCTCTGTCTTTTATATGCAATGTCACACAACAAAGGTAAGTGCTGTTATGTAGAGTTATCTGCAAGGCCAGGGTTGGAAGAGACTGTGAACCTCAGTAGAGTCATCTTCTGTTTTATGGGGTTGTTTATTGCTGTTCTTTAGAACGGGACAAGGAGATTCCCAGCAATCCATAATTGTGTATTGTTCTAAAAGGTCTCACAGCAAATCAGTCTTTTCTGAGAAATGTCTTTGATATTTTAGAGGAATGTGTTAAAGAAAGATGGGATTGGTTTCCTTATATAACAAGTCAGTGAAAATTTTATTTGTGTTGGGGAGGATATTAAATGGGGCTACTACAAAATAAAATTCCCCTTTCTTTTAAACATATATAAACAGATTACTTAACTACCAAAGCAGAATTTAAAATCAGACTTTGATCTTCTCCCCTTTAGCAGTTATCCTCTCCAAATGTATGGCTTGACATTGATTTGATTTAGATGCAAACAAATAAACTGAGAATTTCAGAAGCAGCAAAATTGTTTGCCTTTCACCAACCACTTTGAGATTTGAGTGTCTTCACCCAGTAGGCTCCATTTAAGGCTGAGAATTTTCAGGGATTCATCAGTTCGTTTGGTCTTTCTGTTATTCCTCCTTTTTGTTGTAATACAAGGTCAAAGCTAACTTGCCTGGTTTCCTATTGCTAATTGTTCTCTTCTGAGGAACTGCTGTGGTCTATTAAATGCTTGCCTTGGAGCACACTCCTGTTTTCTAATTTGCCTTTCTTCCTTCACCTCCATTAAAGGACTTGACTCAGTCAAGCTGGAGAGAATTCAACTTCCAGCTCAACAGGCTGAAGAGAGAAATTCGTATAATCATGTCCTTGCAGAAAGGCTTATCAGGATAATGAATTACGCTGCGCAGCCAGGTATCACTTTTCCAGGGTTTGTTTTTTCTTCTGAGCTGAAATTTTGAAGATGGAAAGTCACCTTCCCCTCTTGTCTTTGAGGGGAAGGTGACTGTTCAGCGTGCTCTTTGATGAGCAGTATATAGATGTGGTTTGTAACAGACAACTATTGGCTTCCCTTTGGTTGGTGAGGAACCAGAAACTCTGAATTTGTACTGAGTAGTTGCTTTTATACTCAGAACTGTACAAGGATCTATTGTCTTAATTCCTACTTTCTGCACTTTTGAATAAACAAAAATTGAGATTTTGAGCAGTTTCACCTTAATGGATTTCATCCTGAAAATATGATCTGTGGCACCTTTGCTTGTAGAAATAATTCCAGTGAAGAAATAGTCTTGAAAACTATGGTGTCCTTTGCTTACAGCCGTCCTTCAGCTATCACCTCTAGGTGGTAGCAAATTTTCCCATACTTTTTTTTTTTAAACTCAGATTGTGTTTTCATTTCTGAACTGTTTTGTAGAAAGTGTGGGGGGGCTTTCTTCCTTTTTTTTTGTGAAAAAACAGTGTTCCATGACCTATTCCATGAAAATACGATTTTTGTTCAAGCCACAGCTCTCCTCTTTGCATGTCCCCCCTTAAAACTTTAAATGGGTAGAACTAGTTTTCCCCAGAAACTGACACACTATCAAGTTCTTGATTGTCTGTAGAATAAAAATCTGATGTTTGTTTGACTTGCAAGATCTACAACATATTAACTTGTGCTGATGTGTCAGAGATGAAAAACATGTTCATATGTGAAGAGTTTGTAACTACAGCAAAAGGAAGGAGTGCAAATGAGGATATATATTTATTTAAATAAAGACATGTCTGGGGAGGGAAGTGCTAGGGAAGGGTGGAAATGGGGATTTTTATTCAACTTGGTAAATTCTGTGTAGAACATTTCCTTTTCTCCCTTCAAGGAAAAACTGTGCCTTAGTAGTGTCCTATATTCAAGGCTTTTTTTCCCCTTTTTACTTTATCCATCCCAAATATCTGGGATCCTTTGATAATTTTAGACCTGTGCTGCAGATTGATAAAGGTATCCAAAACCAGTGTTTGGTCTTATTTTTCAAGAGTATTAATTTTTACCTTCTATTGAATGATTCTGCTTTAAATTTTCTTCTGCTTTAAAGTACTCTTCCAGTTCTTTGTCGTTACAGCCAGCACCATTGAAAGGCAGCATGAGCACTCATCCCTGTTGGGGGCGGGGGTGTGACAGAGGAGCAAAGTTTGACAATTGCAGGAAGAGTAGAAACATTTAAGAACATGGGATGATGAGAAGAGCTATAACTAAACTGTTGCTATTTTGTATGTTGAAATTTTCTTCTCATAGATGGAAAAATTCGTTTGGCAACTTTAGAACTTGGCTGCCTATTGCTGAAGCAGCTTGTGTTTTCTAAAAATGGCAGGATCATAAAAAGTGTTCACCTTGATTGTCTTGAGGTGAGTATTTTCTTTCAAATTGCCAGTCACAGTGTTATTGGTGTCTGAGTCTTGTACAGTTGAATAAATTTGTTTCATTTCTGATTGCAATAAGCCTTAATGTGAAATTTGAGCTTCGAGAACGTCTTTGCATTGGTAGTTCTGTGCTGTGAACATAATAACCTATGTTCTGTTCTCAGCTCTGCTGTTTTAACTTGTAACTTCTCAAGCAGTTTTATATGTCATTGTCTCTGAAATTTGTGTGTCATCTGTCTCAATAATGAAAAGTGTTTTTGAAACTAATAAGCTCACATAAGCTGTATTTTCGTAGGTGCAGGAACTGTATTGTATGAAACTGGGATTAAGGCCGTGAATCAGGATATTATGAAACAGTCTCTTCTGCATGAGTTTTTGGGTGGGTTTTTCAATGTGATTAATAAATAGATAAATGGTGTATGTATTCCCTGAAACACATTTTCTCTTTTCTAGGGTGCAAGGGAGGAAAGTGTTCATCTCCTTCGTCGTTTCTATAAGGTATATGTGCAAAATGCTGTAAGAAGAAGGTCCTTTACATAGTGGGGAAATGTCTGCAGCCCAGTCTTTACATAGTGCCCAAAGCAGCACCTTTTTTAAGATGGGAACTCCAAATTTGTGAGAGAAAAGGAAGTGTTTTGTTGGAGAATTCCTCTCCTTTCCTGCCCTTCCCATACCAGCCTGACATATGTCACAAAGGGCTGTTGGAAGACTCACAGGGTTTATACTGGAGATCAAGTTTATCATTGACACTGATATGGAATATGTTTGGTTTTGACATTACCTTTTGTTTGTGTCATATCTGAAGTGATCATCTAAAGTTTTACTTAATCTTTTTGTCTTATTGGAAACCTTTATAGCTTTTTACTTTTGTGTGTGTGTGTTGTAAACAATGAAAGAAATTAAATTTTTGGCCCTAGGCATTAACTTCTATATAAGGAGCAGTAAATCCGTGACAGATTTCAAGTGTCTGAAATATCTTCCTGTTTTTCTGAGAATTCTCTTGAAGGATGTTTGCTCAATATGGCTTACAAAAAATAAGTAACTTTTGGTGGGTTGACCTTAGCTGGCTGCTAGAGGTCCACTCAGCTGCTCTCTCACTGCCCTTCCTCAACAAGATGGAGGGAGAATAGAATATCTTGTCAAGATAAAGAACAGGGAGGTCACTTGCCAATTACAGTCATGGGCAAAACAGACTCAGCTTTGCAGAAATGAATTTATTGCCAAAAAAAAAAAAAATTTAGATAGTGAGAAACAAAGACAAATTAAAACACTGCCTTCGCCCACCTCTCCCTTTTCCCAGGCTCAGCTTCATTCCTGTCTCTTCAACATGCTCCTGCTGTGAGTGGTATAGGGGCGATGGGAAACAGGGATTTGGTGTCAGTCCACAACAGTTTCTCTCTGTTGCTTCTTCCCCCCTCCCCAGTGTGGGTCCCCTCCTCCATGGGCTGCAGGGAATTCCTTCAGGGAAGCAGTTGCTTCAGTATGGGTCCTGCAGACTGCAGCCCCTTCAGAGCCCATCTGCCTGCTGCAGCGTGGCTGCCTGCTCCAGCACGGCTCTCCAGGGGCTGCAGGGGAATCTCTGCCTTTCCCAGAGGTGCCATCAGTGTTGCTGGAGGGCTCAGCAGTGTCCTGCAGCCCCAACCTCCCCTCACAGACACTGTACAGAACCAAAAGTAACAAAGCCCCAGACAGCAAGGGTTCATGGCATGTCTGTATTCTTTCCTTTGGAAGGGAGAAGAAATTTTTCTGGATATGTTTGAAGATGAATACCGGAGTATGACAGTAAGTGAGACCCTTCTCCCTTGCCAAAACCTCCAACCCAGATATAGCACAGGAACAAGAAAAAGTACTGATAGCTGCTGAGGACACTGGGGTCTTTATTGCTGGGAGTAGGATAACAAAATATGGGTGGTGTTCATGTCTCTGAGAAGTTGTGTCTATACTTACATAAATCATTTATGTGAAATTTCACACCTTTTTATTAAATAAACTTTCATTACTGTCTAAAATTGAGTATACAAAAATTGCTTCAGCCTACTAAATGGGACACTGGATTTATTTTTTTTTCCCTAAACAAAATGAAAATCTTCGTATATCTCTCTGAAGCCCAGCAGGTTCTCAGTTTTGACTAAGTTATTTCTGGAGATAAAAAGTTATGAGTAATCACAAATTTAAGTCAAAACTTAAAGTCAAACTTGGCAGAATTTGCATTTTATTATTTGGGAAATATCTTTTCTTCTGTAATCTTCTGGAGTTTTTCCTGTGTTTTATCAATATGGAAACTTCGGCAGTGTATCTGGAAACAATTAGCAAATGTAAATGAGAGCTTTCATGTAAGGACCGTAAATAAGATATGATATTAAGAATTCTCAGAACTTTAGAATATGCAACAATGAGTTTTATTGAAAACTAAAGAGGCAAATGCTTATTGTTTTGTATAGTAACCAGTGTTAAAATATTTTTATAGATGAAGCCTATGAATGTGGAATACTTGATGATGGATGCCTCGATCTTGCTACCCCCAACGGGGACACCACTGACTGGTATTGATTTTGTGAAAAGGTTGCCTTGTGGAGATGTGGAAAGAACACGAAGAGTGAGTAAGACTATTTTTCTTACATTTGTTCGTGACAAAATGATGCCAATATCTTTCAGCAATTCTAGGAATACAAATATTTTTCTTTGAAAACTGCTTGATTGGAAGCTTTATCCATCAAACTGTAAAAGCTTGAAGCCACATCTGTGTAGAGCATATAATAATTACCTGCCCCAATGGAGAAACTTCTTTTTTGATTTCTTGTGTCTAGTCAATGCAACATGTTGGTGCACTAGGTTTTAATTTTTCAGACCACACAGAGAGCTACATACAAAGGCATTTTGATGACAGTATATTGTCAGCTTCTTTTGTGTTCTGCTGTCTTGGGTTTTCTCTCAATTATATTCCTATAGTAAGAATCTCCATGGAAGGCTGACTGGCTTTGTATTGCTTGTGTTTCTAGACATGGCAAAAAACTTCATTTTACTTGAGAGTTCATCTTGCCAAGGTAATTTGTGATTTGAGAATGAGGAGAAAACCAGCAAAGTATCTATTTTTGTGAGTGACACAATCTGTAGAGGTGATAGTGACCTGAACGACAACATCCTTATTTCCATTCTTAGTGAAGCAGTTCTTGGCCCTTATCTGGCTGTGTCCAGGAAACCTTGCAGTGTCAGTAAGTCTAAGAGAGATGTCACTGCTCAAAATCATTATTTGGAAAGTGCTGTTCTCTGAGTTCCTTGCATTTATGTAACTGTATTCAAGTGAATATACTTGAAGAAAAAACATATTTGCAGGAATCTTCTGAAAAGGTTTGTTTTCATTACTTATAAGCCACACAGCTTTTGTTATCACAGCAAGTTGTTTGATAAAATACAGTGAATTATTTTGAAAGGTATTATTCATAGAAAGCAGAAATGCTTCCTGGAATTCACTCTGAGGCATTTAAGAGAAGGATACTTAGAAATGCACATTAGTGGGAAATGATTGTTTCAGGATTTTCTTGTGCTAAATAAAGAATAGCTTAACTTCTGTTGGTGGAAATAAAAAGATCAATACAAATATTCCTGTAGGTTCTTGGGGATGAAAGGGTCTCTATCAGCAGCAAGAACTCCCAGAATACTTCCTTGTTGGTCCTCCTTCCCCTGGTCACACTGCACTCAGATTCCTGAGCTGCTTCCTTCTAGCCAGGCTGCCTCACTTTGGCTGAATTGCCATGACAAAATGCTGAATCTTGTGACAGTGCTGCTGCCACTTAACCTGCTGGGGTTTCGCTGGTGGTTTCAAATGGAAAAGGATTCGATTCTGAGCATGCTTTGACATGATTCAAAAAAGTTTTCAAGTTTTGTTTCACTGGCAAGTGTCCCTTACTTTGATTATATTGTGAGCTCTTAACTGTTAGGATCTTACTTCTTGTAAAGTCCCCCTAAGTGGCAGCTCTTCTCTTCTTCACAACTTTAGGAGAAGCTCTCAAAAATCTCACTTTTTGAGAAGTTTTTGAAGTACTAAGAACACTTTTTCGTGGGAATGTAATAAGATAGTGGTAGGTTTCCCTGCAAATTGCAATTTCTTTGCACATGGAACATGCATATAAATGAGAAAATCACCATCATATTGCATAATCTTTAAGGTAGGTAGAAATCCATATTTGTTCCAAGTTAACCGAACAAACCAAAGTCAGCCAAAGGCTCTGGAACTTTTCTGTTGTTTTGTTGAGATCTGATAAAATGTGTTTGGCACAATATATTGATGTTGGTATCAAATTGAGGGCTGTCAGTGTTGTAGAAAGCACAGTTCCCATTTAATCTGATGTTCTTGTTTATTTTTTTTTCAAAGGCTAAAGTTCTAATTTTATTTTTTACTGGTGTACTTTGTTCTGCACTAAATGTGATTACATGTTTGGAGGTAAGTGCCATTAGTTTTATAGGAGATGAATGTGATGAAAATTAATGCCGTCTAGGAGGAAGAGGTTTGAAGGGGAAGGTAGGTGAAAGCTCAGTGATGGTTGCCCTCCAAATTAAAAAAAACCCAAAACAAAACCTTGTTGAGTTTAACTTTTGGGTTACCAAAAATGCCAAGATTTTCCTGTTTTTGATTGAATTTGGCAAGTTTTAAACCAAAAACTGAGTTATTTTTGAAGCACCTGGTAGGAAAACTGCTCTAATCCTATATAATTGCAGTAAATCCACAATTCATTAGAATGCAGCAGGCTGCCTAAATGGGAGAGATCATCTCCCATTCTAAAGTGACTCTGTTCTTGTGAACTAAGTAATGTTATTATCATATTTTTGTTAGATACCCTTGACATTCTTTGCTCCACATAATCATATTGCCCTGTTAGATTTCAACAGCATACCAAGGCTATTGCTTTGGGGTCATTTCATGGAAGAACCTGATACATGGCTTCCCTCTCTCCTTCCCTGTTCTGCCAGAAGTTTCTGCAATCACTCCCAGTAGAGAGCTGGCCAAGCACTCACAGCTCTGCTTCACAGGAGCCACGGTTCTGTTGATTTTAAAAATAGAGGGGTGAAGGGTTTTCCCTTAAAGCACTTCAGATTTGTTTTTCCTAATACTTCCTGCAATCTAGGAGTTTCTGGGCACTGCGGCTGTTCATGAATTCAATGCTTTTACTGTAAGGCAGCAGTTAATTTTACAGTATGCCACAGAATTTCTGTGTAGGAAACTCTTAAAAGGCAGAACACCGGAAGTAATAAAAAATGATTTTTCATTTGCTCTGCTGAAAATGCAGTTCTTATAGGAAAAGAGGATTATAAATGGTGCCTTTCAAAATGTGGCTAATAAAATGATTGTTCTTTGACACTTTGGGTCTTTGCATACCATATGTATGAGTTTGTCAATCAAAACTAGCATATTCATTTCACAGAGCGGGTGTTGAAAGTTTCTTGGGACTTTTGCAGCTTTCAGAGTGTTTTGCCCTGATGAAGACCTTCTGAGAATATAAATTAAGTGCTCCGAGAATGTTACATTACATGTGGCTAGTTTTGATGAACACAGCAAATTAAAATGCAGAAATCTCCACTGTTTCTCTCTTAAGTTGTAGACTTCTTAGCTAGACTTGGCCAGAAAAGTTATTCCTGTTTTAAGTTCAAAATGTGAGAGTCTCTGAAGGTTGGTTGTGTAGGTGTCTGTAGCATAGAAGTATTCCAAATACAATCAGTCTTAAAATAATGATTAAAGAAAAAAAAATTCAAGATTGTTGTTTGTGCTTGAACAGCTCCTGGAATCTTTTCCGTCAGTCACAATCTGTGTAAGTGTGTCAGTGGAGCAAAACCTCTCTTGCTTCTACTTCACTGAAAATAAATAGGACGTTTCACCTTCTTTCATATGTCTTTTTTTAACTAAGCTGGAAATTACATTCTACTTTTTCTATTTAAAATGTATTAAAATTTTCATTTCAATTTTAAATATATTAAAAAGATTTACTGTAGGACAGCAAGCTTGGGGGTTGTAAAAGCCAGTATATGTTTGGAAGATTCTGTAAAGTATGTAGTATTGGGTGTAAAAATATTTTCATATTCTTTTCTTTAATTTCTCAAGGCCATCAGAGTTTTCTTCATGCTCCGTTCACTGTCACTGCACCTGCAAGGTGAGCTGGAAACTCAGTTACCGCTCACAAGGGAGGGAGATCTGATAAAGGCAGATGATGTTCTTGATTTGAGTAAGTAGTTCCTCAATTTCCTAAATAGTCTGACATGAAAGAATTACTTTCCTTTTCTCCTAAACTGCTCATTACTGCTACTCTTACTTAAACTACCTGAATTGAAGTAGTAGTGTTGAAGTGTGTTATAGCACAAAAATGTATTTTCCAGTTTGAGTCTTTCATAGCCCAAACAAGAGAGGCAGGGCAATATCAGCATTTTGGCATGAAGCATGTAGGATCCACATCCCTGCATGAGTGCCATACCTTGAGAGGAGACTTTGCAGCAGGCAAAGCGTGACCCAAAAAATTACATCTGTGTGCCTCTTTTAATTATCACTTTGGAGGTATTGTCAATGGAACAAATTTTCCTCAATCTCTATTAGTACAAGGCTTTTAAAATTCTTCTGAACATTACGATGCCTTCAGTATTTATCCTTGTTTGTATATAAATAGTGTCAAGAGGGGACTTGAGGTTAACATGATCCAGTAATGGTTTCAGCTACTGTTTTGATTTGGAAAAATCCTGCAAAACTGTATCAAAATGGCTTCTTTTTTCCTTTTGCCTGAATGCAATGATGATGTGAGCTTGATGAGAGATATTGAAGTTTCTTGTAAAGAAGAATTTTTAGCATTTTGATGTACATACGTTGAATGCAAACCTTTAGGTGTAGTTGCAGGGGTGTCACCAGTGTATATGAATGTATGTATAGACAGTCAGGTAATTCCACAGAAGGTTCATTCCATATTGCTGGATATGCTGTCACCAGAATTACAACTTGCTGTTACCTTTTGGTGGTTTTCTACTGTAAATAGTTTTGAAGTAGTTGCATACTATGTGATAACTGTCTGCCTTAGACTGCCTGTGAGGCTATGGGTGTGTTTTTAGTCTTACTTAGCAGCTCACTGTGTGAACTCACTGGCAGCTCAAATTAACAGCCTTGGTTTCAGGATTTACCAGGTTTCCGTGGTAACAGGATTCTGTTGGTGGCAATGTTTTAAATGCTGTGGCCAATAAGTAAATGAGGATACATTTACAGCTGTTGTTTCTCTGCTGAAACAGACAAAAGTAACATTATAGTTAAGTGTCTTTGCTCACTCTGCCTCTGCGAGGTATACAGGCTTTAAAAAGGCCATCACAGTCAACATTTAAAAAAAAGATTTGATAAAAGTTTGTGATGGAATAATTGAGGTTGGAAGGAACCTCAATAGATCATGTAGTCTAACCTCTGCTGCTCAAAACAGGGTCAGCTAGAACAAGGTGCCCAGGACAACTTGTCATATTTGCAACAGAGAGAGTAAACCAAAATGTAGTGCAGGTGTATGACCAGGGACACAGCCTCTCGTTTCAACTAAAAGTACTTCATGGGAACGAGATGGATTCTTGATTGGTTGCTGTCTTAGTACAGCAGAATATCATCCCAGCAGGGCTGCCGGCTGTGGGGAAGAGTTCTTCCTGTGCAGTGGGAGATGGTGCATTCACTGTCTCCAGCCTAACGCTTATCTTGGGCTGCCAGCTGTGTGTACAAAGGGCTGAAAGTTTTCTGGAAGAGCTTTTAATGTCTGCAGATGATTTCTGGAATTGTGACGACTGTAAATTATAAAATCATTAAAGATCAAGCCCTGGGGCAGATCAGGTGCATTTAGACCATCTCAAGTAGCTGTTATATTCAGAAAGATTTCTTACAATACAATCTTTTCAGGCAATTATTTTCATAAACACAACTATTTTCACTTAATTTACATCTTCAGCACTGCAAGCAGCTGAGGTCTATGAACTCTCCTTCATTGGCTGTATTCCTAAAACTTGGATTTTTCTTGGAGAAAGTCCAGAGAAATCTTGGATCCATGTCATGGAGGTGTAGTGTCCAGACTGGTTACAAGCTTCATTTTGCATGAAATTAGAAATTGGCTATCGCGGTCAATCTCAGAAAGGACACCACAGTTCTTTGCAGCAGTGTCACATCAGGAAGCCATTCAGCCTGTGGTTCACTGTAATCCCCAGACCAAATTTGAATAGTACTGAAGTTTACTGGGCTTGATATTTTCATCTGAATGTGGTTGGGTATCTGTAACAGTTTCATAGCATAGCTGTAAGTATTCTTAGATCCGTTCACTGGAAATGTGTTTAACCACACTTTCTCTTCTGTTTTTGTCATCAAGGATGGCAGCTTATGACCCTTCAGCAGCTGTGAACTAGAAACAGTCATGTAAATGGACTACCTTCAGTTGTATAGACTTGAAGGATTCCTGTAACAGTTGCCTAGTAAATGAATAATTTTCCTTTCTGTTCTTTGAAAGACTTTTACAGTACTGCTTTACTTCAGGGTGTTGTTCCAGACCTTTCTCTTCTGGAAAGCAACTTCTGCCCTTTGAACAGTTGAACTTGTACAGCAAGTATTTAAACCTGCTTGCTGATGCACTAAAAACTTTGTAAATACTGATCAAAAACTATTCTTTGAGAACTCCACAACTCGATTTGGTGTTGTGGCCTGTTTGTTGAGAATCTCCCAATAGATTCAAAATTCATCAGCCTGACATTTCGTATTTGGAAAGTCCTAATCCAAGCACTTCATGTCTTGAGAAGAACAGGACTGCTCCAAGAATTCAAGTCAACTGAAATAAATGCTGATGGACTAAAGTGGTTAAAGAATAAAAGAGGCAATAAATAAAGCATAACAAAATAAGAAATATCCAGTTCTGCCTGATGTCTTAACTCCTTCTCTAAACAGGAATAAATCCTCCACAGGTTCTTATAGTAACACTTGCCAATCCTGTATGGATTTCTTGAGCCTTCTAGGGCTATGAGGAGGTAATAGCAATCAATTCTCATGTTAACTGCCCTTGTATGTATTGCATTTATTGATTAAACTTGTTCTCTGAAATTTCAAAAACTCACAGTAGATTCACATTGGTTAGCATTAATTATCCTCTTTTGATTGTGTTAAGGTTCTATACTTCATGCCTATCTTTCCTACCACCCAATCAATTTTGAATGGATCCTGCTGGTAAAGGATAATTGGTAGATTCATAGAAATGTTAGTTGGAAAGGACCTCTCACTTGTGTTGCAGGGGCTTTTTGGAGGGGAAGAGGAGGTTGGTTTGGTTTTTGAAACTTGAAAACCTTTGGTGATGTAAGTTCCGCATCATCTCTGAGTAAACTGCTGCAAAAAATAATTTCTTCCATCTCCTGACCATAATTTATGGCTGTTGTCTGTAGTTGTATGACCTGCCACTGTGAAGAGCTGTACACTTCCACTTGTAGCTTATCCTCAAATGTTTCTAGTGTGAAATAGGGTGTTAAATGCTTGTTTAGATGTTTGAGTAAATCTCCTGTTTTGTATAGCCTTTGGAATATTTTACTTGCTGTAAGTTGTACTAGATGAGAGAGACGAAAAAGACCTGGGTGCATCAAGTATATGAATGAAAGTATCAGTTTGAAGGAAAGGAAAAAGCAACTCTTGGTAGAGTTAGCAAAGGTGTGCTAGGAGCTGGCACTGCCAGTTTAAGGGCTGCTTGGTAGATTTCAGCTGGTGTAAAGAGGGTGATTCCATCCCTTTTCATGAATGATGGGTTTGAACTTGAACAGGGCAGTGAGGAGATGCCAGACGATGTACTTTGGTGTTTGTTGGAGGGGTTTCTGGAGTAAGAGAAGGTATGTTTGTTCAATATAAGTGAATAAAATATATTAATAAAGGAAAAGATGTCACCTTGTTTAACAAACATTGTCAAAATGCTGCTACAATTTACCTGGAGAGCCCAAATACTCTTGAAGTTGAAGGGTGTCCAAGAGTCAGCATAGTCAGGCTTCAGACCTGTACAAAAATACCTTGTGTCAGGAGCCAAAGTTTATAACAAGGTAGAAGTAATGGCCTGCAGTGGTGTTGGGTCTGTCTGTGGTTGTTAACGAGACTTTTTGAGACTTCTACTTGGTGAGAGAAATCAGCACTGTTGCAATTTCACCCCTGAGATGAAGGGACCTTTTTTCTGAAAGGTAATGAAGGTGGTAAGAGAAAGCAAGGTGCTTTCATATTACACATATTTACATATTTAACTTGTAAGATGTCTGAACCACTGTTGTTAAAGTCTTTCTTGCCCTTTCTATGTAACTATGATAGGGAAGTTAAAATATCTGTTAAAAATGTGAACAGAAGCTTTAACCATGTGTTGTCAAGGTTATTATTGTATTATTATGATATCATTTTTATATATTAGCATTTTCTGTTCTGTAAAATACCCCCACCCCAGAATTCTCAGCTTCAGTGATTAGGTAACCTTTTTCCTTCCATCCTTCCTTTAGATAACAGTGATCTGATTGCTTGTACAGTCATAACAAAGGATGGGAGTCAAGTTCAAAGATTCCTGGCCGTGGATATTTACCAGATGAGTTTGGTTGAACCAGATATTGCCAGGCTTGGATGGGGAGTAGTTAAGTTTGCAGGCCTTTTGCAGGTAAGGAAATTGTAGTCTGGGTGGCCAGCTTTTCTAAGATGAAAATCTACATTTTATGTTGGATAAATAGTGATACCAATATTAGCTTATATATTTAAGCTCTGTACCATGCTTACATGGTTTCTTTGTCACTAGTCTTTTTTCTGCTTCCTGCCTTTTAAAACATTTCTGGTTTTCTGAAGACATTTATGTATCTAACCAGAGACACAACTGCAGAGCGGGTAACTTCCCTAACATATACTGGGCTGTGCTCATTTGAACACTGGGGTCACATACAGTTAGGATTGTGTTCCAAGCACTTTGCTCAAGCAGCAAATTAATGAACTCCCCTACAGTTTTGATCCTCCCACACAGGTAGGGAAGGTGACAGGTTGTAATTTCAAAATGATCTGTGCTTATCTAAGGAAGTTTCTCTCATTTGTCTCTTTCTTGCCATAACTATCACTGTTTGTATTTCCTGAAAATTTGCTGTGCTCAAATAATTTAACTCAATCTCCACGAATACTGATTTCTGAAGAAGTAAATCCAAGTTGTACAACTTGCAGAGTCTGCTTTGGTTTTATTTTGACACGTTTTTTAACATGGAAACTGTCTTTTTAAGAGCTTTAATGGAACATTCATAGGATTTTCTTTCAATGAAAATATTTAATCTCTAGTTTAAAAAAGCTTACTTTATCTACTTGCCTTCTGTTTTGCTTTAGGATATGCAGGTGACTGGAGTAGAGGATGACAGCAGAGCTCTGAACATAATAATTCACAAGCCTGCCTCAAGTCCTCACTCGAAGCCCTTCCCGATCCTCCAAGCCACTTTTATTTTTGCAGACCACATTCGCTGCATTATCGCCAAACAGCGCCTGGCCAAAGGCCGCATCCAGGCACGGCGCATGAAGATGCAGAGGATAGCAGGTGAATGGTTGTTCTGAAACAGCTCTGGGAGACAAGGCTTGTCTGTCATTGCAAGGCACTCTGCAATGTAAGGGTGAGGCACAGTAAGGAGTGGTGGGTCACAGAAAGCTCTAAACCGGCACTGAGTTTCCAAGGAATAGATTTGGTTTCATATTTAACTCTGAGTTTATGAAGTGGATATGTCACACTTTTATGGCTTGCTTCATATAAAAAAATTTAAAGCAACTTTAAGGACAATGCAGATCTACTTGATATTAAAAAATTTAGGTTTAATGTTATGCAAAGGCATTTTTTTCCCAGTTTAAAGCAGATTGTCTCTTTAAATGGCTTTCTGCAGTATTCAGTTGTAATTAACGAATTACTTTATTTGTCCAGAGAAAAACAAAAGGGATTTTTCTATTTTTAATAACTCCTATGGGTTTTTTAGTGCAAGAGGCTTCCTGTAATCCTGGTGGTTTTTTTCTCCTCCACTGTATTTTGAGGTTTCCTTTGTGTGAATGTGGCGTGGACAGCAGTTTAGAAAAGGTTGCCACAAGCATTGTCTCTTGTTTGTCATTTGTAACCATAATTAAGAGGCAAATGAAGGCAAGTTATGTTAAAATCTGGTTTAGTCTTAAGACCCTGAGCAAACTATCGATTTTCTTGTCACCTCCTCTTCCTTTTATGTATTGGAGTAACAAAAACTATCAATTGTGATTAAACATAGCTCTCCTGGATCTTCCTGTTCAGCCTTCAACGGAAGTTATGGGTTTTGGGCACAGCTCTGCAGCTGCAGCCCAGCACCTCCCCTTTAGATTCTATGACCAGTCCCGGCGTGGGAGCAGTGACCCGACAGTGCAGCGCTCTGTCTTTGCATCTGTTGACAAAGTCCCAGGTAAGGTCACCATTAACAGGCAGCTTTTGCTTTCTGATTTCTATCTGCAGAAATTGTACTGTAATTTGTACAAGCAATGAAAAGCTTATTGTGGCATGTTCCTGAACACACAACTCCAGGATGAGGCAGGTGGAAAAATTTACTGTGAGAGAAACACATAATACCTGGGTGTGTATTCTGGGTATGTTGTGAGCAATACTTCCATGGCAGTTTCCCCAGATGTCTTAATACACAGTCTTCCTTACAAATCGAGTTAGTTTAAATAATGTTTTCCATACTCAGTATTTGTGCAACACATTTGTCAGTTGTGTATATTTCCTCCTTGTATTTGGTTATGAGTGTTTTCATGCTGGATTGTGAAAATAGCCAGGATGCTGCATGCTGCCTCATTTTCTTCAGAGCGAGCAAGACAGAAAAGGGCCACAGCTCCTCCTAAAATATTTGCTTGGAACTGGGATTAAAGGAATGATTCTAAATCAATGAGTTCTTTGCTTTTTTGTCTTCTTAGTGTCTTTTTCACAAACTGACTTCTCTGCAGAAATTCTTTTCCAGATGGTGTAATTTTTCCTTTTGGGTTAAGTCATTTTAAAGGGGAATCTTATACTGCTTGAAAGTACTTAACTGTGCTGTATTATACAAAAGATCTCATTACCCCTTGCTGCAAGTCATTTCACAGAACTCAGCATTTCTCTTTAAATGTGATTCAGAATTCAAATGCACAACTTAGAACACAGGTTTTACTGCTTTAAGACTAAATTGGAGTTCACTTTGCCTGAGTCCTGACTGAGGAACAGAAATTATGAAACCATAGGTATTGCCTGTCAGGTGTTTCAAAGACAAGTGTATGTTGTGTGATGGGATGTTATTTCACATGACTTCCATGGAAAAGGTGTGGTTGGAAAGATGCCAGGATTACTGTTTCAGCTTTCGGTGAGGAGAGTGTGCTTGTGTTCCTAACAGGTGACTTAATCTGCTAGTTTGGAGGAGGGTGTTGGGAGTGGTGCAGCGTGGTAGTCTGTTCAAACAACCACATACTTCCTTTGAATTCCAGGAAATATAATCTTCTACTTGCAAATCCAAAGGAAAAAGTATTTTGAAGTATTTATTTGATATAAAGTGTGAGAAATTATGTACAGAACTTGAAGTATTTCAAGTGCAGCATCTTTGAAATGCATTTTATTACAGGTAGTAATATGATAAAAATTGATATCCTGTTTTAAATCTGATTACAAAACAAATATCAAATGTGGGTTCTCTTATCTTTGATAAGGAATGAATAAAGTTTCCTAGTTCCTAGTGATTTTCATAGGAATCTGTTTGTGCTTATCCCTTAATCAGGCTTGCAGTGGTTTTTACTTCAAGAGAAGGATTTTGTGGCTTTGAAAAAATTATTGAACAAGTTGCAATTAAATTACTGGCTTCATGTAGTCATTTCTTACTGCTACAGCTTCAACTGGTATTTGAGTTCTGCAAAGCTCACAAAGTCAGGTAATTTGGTTGTACTTCTAAGAAATAAATTATGCTTTCCCTTGGTGATGATGTCTTTTGTAGATTGGAAGGAGAGCTATGTTTTTGGCAATGTGTTTAGAATATTAATTGCTACTTTTAGTAGGACGATGTTGACTCAATGCTGTACATCCAGTGTGGTTTTTAAGAAATTAACAATAATATAAAAGTTTTCATTCCTCCTGCAAATTCCAGTCTGTGAAGAATTTTAATGCAGCTATTGAATCAGTTCCCTAATCCCTCTCGTCAATGACTTTAGAATTTTCAGGCACACTCATTGCAGTTGTCTAGTTCAGTTTCTCTCATAGTGCCTACATAAAGCTCTCCATATGTCACTAGAGAGCCTGCCGTGACCTTATGTGTTTCTTATTGTTGTCAAACTGGGCTTAATTTTCCTTTATGGTTTCACAATCCAAAGTTAAAATCTATTCTGAAAGTGCTTCTTGGTATCTGGGGGGAAGAAGGTGAGGATTGTTATAGCTTAAAACTGGATTTTGTGCAAGACACATGAAGGGTGATGAGAATGTCACAGACAATGCTTCAGAATGTCCCCATGAACACAATGGAAAGTACAGGTTACCCAAGTGCAGGGAGATGCTGCAACCATCTCCTGCTGCACTGGCAATTCTCATCCAAGAACAACATAAGCAAAATCCTTCACTCGATCAATGTTATCATCATGAAGTCATGGCTATGAATATACTCCAGGGTCTATTTTAAGTGATTAGCCTTTGCTGGAATATTAGAGCACTTGAGGGGTAGTGTAGCTGGCTGGACTGTTCACCATCTCATGTATTAGCTATGTATGAATATGTTGTACTTCTGAAGCACTGTTTATGTAAATAATTATGCTGTTTTCAAAGGAACCAGTAGATTTGGTAGGGGCCCTGTGAACATAGGTTTTCTGCTGAAAGTAAATAAATAATGACTTCCTCTTCAAGCAAACTCAAGAATTAGTTTCAAGTATCGGGTCTATTCTGAGATTTATATGCCCAGTGTGTCTTAAGGGAAATGGTAACAATTTCCAGCAAAAGATACATCTAAATATTTTAACAAGTGTGGTTGCTTGCCTACTGAGTAAATTTATTTTGAAAAGCAAAAGGAATCAATAGATTTCTCTTACTATTTTATCCATTGTTAATATCTTGGTAGATGATGACAACATTTTGAGGGAAAAAAGTAGGAAAAAAACCTTCTCGTTAACATTAGCATGGCAAGCAAGCTTTAACCATTTTCATTTTAAAGTCTGAAAAAAAAAATCATCCATAGCTTTGGAAGTAGTATGAACTAATATTCCTGTCATCATCAGATGAACCTTCTAAGTGTTACTTTATTTCCCATAGCTATGATTAATTCTGCTCACCTTTTCTTTGCAAGTATTTCCTGAAGGAGTTTCCTGATTAGAATATTTTTTGTCATGGTCAGTAGTTTCTCAGTTACAGTATTTTGAATGATTTAGCTTACCTTTCTCTCCTGTTCTTCCTGTAGCACACTTAAAATCCTTCCTTTGCAGTTGTTTTGGGAGACAAAATACGTTGAGGTCATTTTGAAGCAAATGCTCCCATGTAAGGACATGAATCCATGAGTGCTGTTCTGCAGAAGCTTTGTGCTGGCAATCCTGCTAAATCAGGCCAGCTTTCACCTAGGACAGTCGTGGGAGACCTTATTTACTGTTTCCTACTATTTTGGTGAGGATGGAAGATTTCTTCTCCCTGGAAGTGCAAACCTTTTGTGGATATAGAATGCTCTGGATGGGTACAACTTTTACCAGCACTCTAGGAGAAATTAATATCTTGATGTAAGCACTTCTATACCAGTGGCTTTAGGAATGGTTCTTAATTTCATTCACTTTAACAGTTGGCTTTGCCTCACATCTGTGGTCACAAGTCCATTGGTTATTCCTTGTTTCCCCATCCTAACCGGTATTTCAAATTATG
>VYZT01049473.1:56959-79979 GCA_013400735.1 Pomatostomus ruficeps
TATCTAAAACTATGATGCAGTGCTACAGAAATTCAGGTAGCATTGTATTTCTGCAAGTGGTTTTCAGTCTAGTTCTTGGGTAAGCATGGGAGGTGGAACGTAGGAGGTGAGACTGCAGATCAAGTCAGATTATTAACAGGACTGATGTTTGTTAGCTTTCTTCTGTGCTTTCTTCACTGTGTTGTTTTCACTTGTAGTACAACCTGTCAGTGTGTTGCTGCTAACAGCATTTTCCTGACTTGTCACATCTGTGTTTTAAATCTTTCGGAGGCTTCTTGTAACATGTCCATTTAAACGGAGTTTTGAGTGACTGCCTCCTGTATGGCACCAGCACATTCTCTATACAGGAGATTCTCTGAGGGAATCACCCATCCAGTGCCGTGGGACATTCCCCATATGAAAGGATAAAGAACTGTGTAATGCCTTTGCAATCTTACCTGATTGTCTGATACTTTCCTTTTCAATGTTGACTGTGCAGAGAAGGCAACAAGTAGTGTATTGTTAGGTGTTTTATAGTCCACATTGTGGCTACTTTCAGTAATTCACAGGACTGCCAAAAAATGTTTGCATTAGTACTTTCCCATGGGAGAGGGAGGAGAGCTGCAGAAGCAGCAAAATTGTGTACATCACCTGACATACAGCCCATGGTGAAAACACCTCTTTTTCTGTAAGAAATATATCAACTACTGAAAAGATGCTTGCTGTCAAAACCTGAAGGGATGCCTATAGGTATGTAGTTATAGAAAGAGAAAGGAATGAATGCAAGACAGTTAGGAAAGAAAAGGATGCTACGCTGCAGAGAATTTGAGGAAGTATTACACTAGAAGCCAGAAGATGACTCATTTGAGAAGTGCTGTCAGACACTGTATAGACCTTTCCAGTCTTCAGACTGAAAAAGTTTAGTTTGTGAGAGGCTGGATGGAATTCAATGCCAGCATTAGATGTGATTGATCAAAATTTTCTGAAGTTATGTCTAGTAAAAAATGTAGGTCTTCTATCCAAGAGGTTTTTTTGTTCACTTTTGACTTAACTATTTTCCTTACCATGTTAAGGTCTGTGACCTGTGAATTTATTGTCTATATCAAAAATTGAAGAGTTTTGATACGTTTTGACTGTTTGTGCAAGCTCTAAGTTTTAAAATACTTTGAATCCCTTAAACTCTACTTCCTTGTTCATTGTTCAGCACTTTTAGCCTGTTTTTAGTAAGACACATTCAGATTTTCTGGTTTCCAAGATGAAAGTGGGAGAGGGCACATACTCTGGGTCACTACATGAGCTTGGCACCACCTTGGTACAGTATTTGCTTTTACCTTTTCCCAATTTGTTCAACAGCTTAACTCTTTCAAGATAATATTTAAGTTGTAAACTTCGTTGTCCTGTTTTGCAGGCTTTGCTGTAGCCCAGTGTATAAATCAGCACAATCCATCCCCACTCTCGTCACCATCCCCTTCCAGTGGCAGTGGCAGTACAGGGCGCTGTGATTCAGTGACGGCAAGCTCGACATCCACTCCTTCTGCTGCTCAGAGCCCAGCAGGTATTCACTCACCGTCTTCAGTCCAGGCACTAAGGGATACAGAGTAGTTCATTGTAAAATTAAGTTACTGTGTTATTTGATTAAAAGCAGTAGGGCTCTATGGTTTTAGATCACTTAATCCACTAAGCCAATTAAAAGTAGATTGTGGTTCAAATTGCAGTGATCTCGTCAGCTTTCTGGAACTCTAAATACTTGGCATCTTCCAGTAGAGATTTTAAGTACTGGTGAAATAATGTCCTGCTTGTCTGAACTTCTCTCCTGGCACATACAGTTTAGACTGTTGCGGGGTTTTTTTGTTGGTGGCTTGTTTTAACTGAAGTATTACTTTGAATAAATCTGTCATTGTAAACTGTGAGCCTTTCACCATGGTGGATAAATTGATTTCCACACGAAGCATCTTTTTTTGAACTGGGTGATCTTTGCTTTTGTGTGTTTATCTGCTTCTCATGTTAATTTGTAACAATGGGCCAAATACAAAATATTTGAAAATAGTTATTTAGGATGTTAACATTGTAAAGTTTTTGCAAGAACACTCTTGTGGCTAAACACCTCCATGTTTCAGGAGGCTGTTTCATTGGTGCAGAAGAGGCTGCAATATAAAGAGATAGTGTAACTTTTGACAAATATAGGTTGCATGTGTTTGCATTGGTCAGTATATTTAGGAGGTAAGCTTAAACTGAAACTTGTTGCATTATTCCTGCTTTCTATGAAGTAATTGTGGAGAATTTTGTAATAGTGTCTGTTCTGAGTGCAAATTGTGTGAGGCAAAGCCTCAGGCTGGAGACTAAACAAGTAAATCCTGAAGGGTGCATACAGAAATGCTTTCATGCTAGAAATGACCTACTCTACCTCAATCAGGCCTAAAGCAGTAAGTGTGCATAATTCTTCAAAGCTGCTGCCCTAGTCTGTACCAGACTGCTCAATGCAGTTGCAGACAGTAATGAACAAGCAGTGGTTTAAAACCTATGGCTGAGTGTCTGACGGTGTCTCAAGGTCCTTGTTACAGACTAGTGAGAATTCTGAAATCCCTGGAGCTAGGTCTTTTGGGGGGTGTGAATGCAGGGAGGGTTTTCCCCAGCCCGTGTAGCTCTGCTGGTACTTTTTGCTAATATTCAGTGTCAGATCAATACTGTCATTTATTCTTGGGATCAGTGCCTCTGCTTTAAATGATTGACCACTTTACTGCGAGTTTGGATGTTCTCCCTTGTATAGTACTTACATGCAGTTGTGATCTGTAGTGGAAACTTGCCAGGAATGTGGCCTGAAAGAGAGGGTCTGTTTGGCATGTCCAGGTAGCTGTTCTCTGGGCTTGTGCATGAACAGAACTCTGCTGACATAGGTGACAGTGACATGAGCACAGTCTCTGTTACACCAGGTCCTACTGGCCACTCAGCTGGGGTATGGAAACAGTTGTTGGTATTCACCCACTTCAGTGTAAAACATAGTGACTTTCCCTTAGCTTAACTGGTTGAGGGCAGTTGAAACTAAACTGCCTTACTCTGCTGTGAAGCAGAAGAGGAGACTTGCATGATGTGGAGTGGCTCTTCTGAGGAGGAAGTAACCAGTAGCTGATGAGCAGCAAGCAGTTACCAAAATCTGTTCCATGTGCCAACGTAGCACCTGAATGCTGCTGCTATCTGTCACGTTTGACTCTGTCTCATTTCCCATTCCATTCTGAACACACACAAACATATAGGAGCTCTCTGCCCCTCCTCCCCTGCGACCCTGTTTGTTCTGGCACCTGCTCGAGCATGAAGAGCATGCTGGGTTGCTCAGGAACTTCAGACAAGAAGACCAGACAAGATAAAGGGGAGATGCCTGTCTGGACTTCAAGGAAACTACCTCAACTATGTTCTTTAAGAGCAATATCTTAAACCACACAGCTTTTCGTACTGTAAACTCATAGTGTCCTCAGCTACTGTCTATTGACAGGTTTAAGCTGATCAGGGTGTTATATACTTGAGATGATACATGTAAATCTTCAGAGTTGTTTCAGGAAATAAGATTTGGAACATATATATGAATTTTTACATAAAACAGTGATAGATGAGAACAAAATAAAGACAAATTGCATGTTAGTTAAGAGAAAACAGTGTTAAAGCATAGAGAGTATATTTATGATTAAACAGCAAAAGAGCTTTCAAAAATGTGTCACAGGAAAAAGTTACGTTAATTCAGTGTTTTGTAAAAATAATTTACGTGTTACTATTCCTACCTGCATCAAACATTCACACAGTGTTGCATCAACTGCTTTGTCATGAGTGAAATAAACTCCTATGATTCACAAATTTATTGGTCATCCTACCTAGTAGTTATCACACTGCTTTATGGCTCAGATATTCTAAAGCCTAGCAACTCCCCCATTTGCAGTGTTTGGGAATTAAGCTTAGCCTTTTACAAGATAACTGTTCTTTAAAATTGACAAAGCAGAAATCATCCCTTAAAGAAAGCAGAATGCCTAGCAATACAGAAAAACCAGCATCAGGTTCTGCAAGTGCTGCTATGAGGTTGGTTTTTTATTTGTATTTTCATGTTTGGGGTTTTTTTACATTATCATGTCCTTTTGGAGTGTTGCTATGCATAAGGTAGACATGTTCTCTTGTTAGGCAGATTTTAGTCATCAAGTTTCAGAGCTGAGAATACAGTCATGTCTTGGCTACCCTTGCTGGAACTGTGCACTTCTTCAAAGTGCTTATTTTTATGTATGCCAAGGATTACATATAAAGGCTCTCTTACTGTAAGTTAGCAGTCTTCCAGAATTATGAATGTTTTAATGTCATCTATTATGCTGTATTTTACTACTTTTTAAGCTGTCTTAACTTTTAAAAAGCAATTGGCTTCAATACTTAAGAAAATGTTTACATCGGAGCAATAGATAACGAGGACTTCACGAGGCACTGATCTGTGCCACTTATGCTGTATTTCATGCTTCTGGCAGGTATTGATGATAAAAGATCTAAAATAAGTACTAAGAGCTGTCCCTTGTTGCAAAGAACATACTGGGTTCCAGTCTGTAAAATTAAACTTCCATTCCAAGGAGAGGATGATTAATCAAGCATGGAGAGCCTATAAGAGCAGTGCCTGCCTTCCTATTGAAACTACCTCTGTCTCTTCCTTCTATAATCAGTAATGTAAATGTGGTTTGACCTCCTGTTCTATGATTCTCTAGTAATTTTCTGACTAGGTGAGGAAGTACTTTTGTTCTTAGAAAGTTTCTTTTCTAGGAACTTTCTATGCACCAAGCATCATCATCTGAACTGCTGCTATCTTTTGAAACCCTGTGTTTGGCTTTATCATAAACCAAATGTAAAAGCTGCTGTTGGATATGAGAATAGAAGGGCTGCATGGTCTGAAGCATTGTCACCTGTACAGCACTGCACCTTGTATAATTTATGGCCAGGGGAAAGGAGAATAATTCTGTCACCAGAATTTGTGGTAAATAACTTCTCTCAAGATTTCTAAAGCAGGTGAGTAGATTGTAATGCAAATAAATACCTGCCAGCCCTCCTTGGTGTAAGTGCTGTTGGTATTGCATAGCCCAAACTTATGAACATTTTCAGATAGGAAGCAAAAAATTAAATTCATTTAAGCTCATTTATTTCTAAAGAAAGAATACTTCCAGCTTCAGAAGTATTTCCCAGACCTAGAAGGTTCTTGGTGCGGTGTCAAATTGTACTGAAGATACCAGCAGTTACAGGTGTGTCCTTGTCACTTATTCTTGTTGCTGCTCTAACATTTATCCTTTGTCTCCATTCCAGTTTCCCTTCCCCGTGTCATTGTTCAAGCCTCTGTCTGATTTCTGGCTGTGTTTCCCTCTAGTAAGGTCTGGCAGGAAAGGACGCCGGCGGGTGTTTAGTCTGTCGGAGGCTGACAGTCACGGTGGACACTGGGTTTAGGCCTTCCAGCAGCAGCTGCAGCAGAAACTCCCGCAATACCCACTCAGGCAGGTTCCTCCATAAGCCTTCACAAGCCCATAACACTCAATAGAACATATTTGCTTACCATACTGCCAACAATGACAGTGAGGTAGGAAACTGAAGAAAGCATCCTAATACTTGTCTCTACGTTTTGTTTTGGGAGGACTGTAAAGCAAGAATGAGCTGTTTCTGAAAGCCTTGTCTGCAGCTTCTCCCACGTCTCTGGGCTCTCTTGCCAAAGGTAGAAATTGTGCTATCAAGCCTCCAGCTTCAAAGCAGCCATGTCTTCATTTGCACAGGGCAACCCTGGCTGTAGTGACATTGAGTAAGCACAGGCTCCTGAGCGGACAATAGTGCAGGTCCTTGGCCAGCAGCAGAAAATTTATTCATTGTGCAGGTAAAATGGACAGGCACTCAGCGTAAGACTGTCTCTGCACTCTGATGGCACAAGCTTAGTATTTCTGTGATCATCAAACTCTGGCAGGTGACTTTATGGACTGTTCAATTGTCCTCACCTGAGGAGGTGAGGAGGGGGAGCATATGCAAAAAAGTATGGAAATACGCTTCAGATGACCTTTGTTATAGAATCTATTTTAACTTGTATCTAATTAATTTCTTTTCTTTTGTTACTATCATGGCATGAAGATACTTTACTCTGCTAATATTACATGAACACCCTTTTTCTTTATAGATTTCATTTGCAACTTCTTGCTTAATGTCTTGTTACTTGTATTTTTGTTATGTTGCTCTACAGCTTAAGACACTTCTCTGGGGTGGTATTCATTTGTTCCTTTTTCTGTTCTTTTCTCTCTTCTTTCACAATAATCCTTCTTAACATAAGTTAATATAACAGAAGTCGAGTGTTTTAGTTTGGAATTTTTACTGTAATGATAATCTTTGTAGCATTAAAGAAATAGGGAAAAACATATAAGGCTGCTGGAGGCTCTGCATCCAAAGACAGTTGACAATACCTCAAAACTTGCAAAATTACACCCTGTTTTCAATAAGTACAGTAAGTTTGGAGGTACGGAAGTGTTTGTTAGAACTCAATGTTAACATCAGAACCATTTTAAGAAATGACTTTGCTCTCTCTGTTGTTATTGCAGATCTGGCATATATCTTGTGCCAGAACACACTTGCTTAAATGCATGGAGGCTGGGGAGAGATAAATAGAAATGCTGTTTTTTAGTGTTAGGTGATAACTTTTTGATATTTAAGAGTAGAGCATATCTTAGTGACTGGTGGTTTTATTCAGGGAAAAATTACAATTTTTTTTTCTTTCTATCCCAAAGTCAAATCAGAAAAAAGTGTTGGGAGTTTGGGTTTTTTGAAAGCCAGTTAGTGTTTTTATATGCAGTATAAAGGGAAGTTCCAGAAAATGGGTAAAGAAATTAATGTGTAAACATGCTGGGTACATGAAACTCTTCAGGAGCAAGAGCTTGGTACCTGTCTTGATACCTGTGTAGAGACAAATTCTTGTGAGCTCTAGACAATGTTCAGAACTCTCCCTCCTCCACCCCTCTGTGTGCTGGGATTTTCTTTCTGGTCCTTTTGGCAGAAGTGCCACCCTGGGTTCCAGCAATTGGCCACTGTTCCCCAAAATACAGTGTCAGGTGACAGGAGTGAGGCTGGCACTGACTGGGGATGTACTGAGAAGAGAGAGAGATTGGCTTCGAGCAACAATCAATGAAAGCTGGAGGGAAACAGAGGAGAGCGAGCTCTAATCCTGTATTCTCTACAAATGCTGCCACTGAAATACCAGGCAGTATATCCTGCTTAAATTTTTCATACTTTTATCTTTCTTCTGCATGTTTTTTGAGACTTATGTAGAAAGTTTGGACTTGTTAACTCCAGATACTTTTTTTGTGGAGACTTTTTTCAAACACTTTTTGTTTGTGGCATTAAGAAGGGAGTCACTTTAACATTAACTTAGAACCTACCTGGAAATTGGGGACAATCCAGCATAACAAAAGAATGTGTATATCTTTCATGATTTCAATAAATCCAAGTATTAAGAAAACACACGGATGCTCTTTGGAAGAGGGGAAGGAATGACTTAAGAAATGAAGTGCATATTCAGAAGTTAAATAGAACCACAGTAGAAATGTGCTGTGTATAACATTCTGAGCAGAATGCCATTGACTGATAATACTTTACTTACCAGAATGCTCAGATTTCTGAATCCAGAATTTTGGTGAATATTCATGCTATAGTATAAGATAAAAAATTATCTTGACAAAGAACATTTTATATCCTTTTAAGATTTTATAAATTCAAAAGCAGAGACTCACTGTTCCATGCATACTGAAATGTTAGTGTTTAGCTTGGAGTTCAGAGAAATGAGGCTGTATTTCATTGTTTTAGCAGTTCATTTTCCATGTGACTCTTGCATCACTTCCTCTGTCATTATTTGCTACATTCTCACAGAAGTTTCTTGACAGCTAAACAGAGTCTGTAGGGTAACTCTGAATCTGTCTTTATATTTCAAAAATAACCACTGATGTCCCTTTTATTTAAAAGGAGACTTATTTACCATTTATAAATCTTGTTTTTGTTAAAGCGAGAACCTTTAGCCACCAATTCAGCAAAAAGTACATGTACAAAAGTACACTTCTCTCTGAAGTGAGAATACACCATTGTTTGGGGTTATCTTACCAGAAAGGTAAAAAAAAAAATCAGTAATTTTAGTGTTATCCACCGATACCTTCCTGATACCCATTCCATTCCCTGCTTTGTTTTTTTTTCCTTTTTTTTTTTTTTTTTGTGTGTTATGTTCATGCTTTCTGTTCTTTTCCAGGACTAATTGGAATCATATTGAAACAGAAATATTTTTAAGGTCACTGTATTAAAACCTAGTTCTTAGCTCCTGTATTCACTACATTGCCTTGTAGACTTTTCTGCCAATGCCTGTACACTTGAACACATGCTGTTTCTTACAAAAGCTTTAAAACTGGTCTGTCTTGAAGCTGGATACCTGTTACCTTAATGGCATCTATTGTTGTAGTCTGAAAAGAAAAAATTGACTTTTCTGGGCATTCTTGCTCATCTAAGGCTGTATCACCTCATCCCCTCCATTCCCTCTTCATCCTGAGCCAAAGGCACCGCTGGCTTGACAGTTCACTAGGATTTTTAGGGGGAAAGGACAGTACAAATAGCTATTAATGTTGGAGGGCTTTTTTCACAAGGGGGGAACGTGCAGTAACGTATCAGTTTTCTGTAGCATTTATGCTTATTCAGTTTTATCAGTGTTGGATGTTCCATGCTCAGGAGGACAAAAAGCCCCTGTCTCACAAGGCTGTGTAAAACAGGCCTCTTGTGCAGCACCTTTCAGTCACAGTAAGGACCTTATCCTCCTTCCTCTTCTGCCATAATTCTGCTTTCTATGGTTGAGTTGTCGCTTAAATGTGAATCTGGAGGATGAACTGAGAGAATGACTTCCAAATTTTTGTAAGAAACAGGCCACCTTTTGGGAAAGCTGGCTGTGGAGTTGTTCTTCAGTATAGGGTAGCAGTTTCTTTTAATTCGTACTAAATGCTGGAGAGGTTTTCTTTCCCTCAATTTCCTCTCTCTAAGAATATTTCTAATATTGCTACATATTATAATACGAAATGTATGTAATTGTCTGGTGCCTAATTTGAACAGAATCTTTCCGGCATTTTAGGTTATGCCTTTATAATATTTTGGTTTATTTCTAATTACTAAAAAGTCAATGTGTAAGCATAGTGCTTCACAGAACTGCATTTTCCACCCAGTTATTCCTGAACACTCATGAGTAATGGTATATTGTTAGGCTTAATGTACATACTGACTTGAATATTGATTGTTCTTGGTGTTTTCTTTTCTCAGATGATGCTTCAGCTCCAGAACAGCCTCTGATGGCCAGTTTCGGTCAGACGATGGTGACTGATGAAACTCCTTCAGCTGTTTCAAAGTCCAGTAAAAATGCTGTAAAAACCAGTGACATAGAAACAGCCAACCTATCTCCCAGTCTGATTCCTGCACAGCAGCCCACAATATCCTTAATCACAGATGACAACACGGACACGCTGAGCGTGGAGTCGCTCACGCTGGTGCCACCTGTTGACCCACACAGCATTCGAACATTCAGCTGCATCCCTCAGGCCTCTTTGCAGTCTGCAGTTGAAGTTGACAAGGTAAAAGAGGTAGAGGAAGAATGTTCCGACTAAAGCCACTGTGCAGACTGTGATAAACATGAGGGAAGTGCAACCAAATTGTGATGTGTTTTTTCTTTGGGAGTGCAGATACTTCTGGAGGCCTGAAAGGTCTCAGGTCCTCCCAAAGGGACCAACTGGTGACAGAGAATGTCAGCAGCTTTTAGAGCCACCCTTGGATACTCGGCATATCTGGAGAAGAGATAAAAGCCACAAACTTTGGAATCTGGTCTGGTTCTTTCCTAACAATTTCTGTTATACAAGAAGATGAACATATTTCAGAGGACCTACTGTCTTTCTAATAGGAACTAATTAATTGTAAAAGGTCTGTAGTATTACAGCAAAGTGAAGAGATTTTTGGACACCCAGCTTCATGATACTGCATTATTACATCTCTGAAACAGGAGATGTGCCATTGACCAGAAAAAATTATATATTGTAGGACAGAGGTAAAACTTCCATTTGAGTCAAGGTGTGTTTTTTCAGTTTGGTGTTTGGTTTGGGGGTTTTTGTGGAGGAGGGTTTTTGGGGTTTTATTTGGGTTTTTTGTTTGTTTGGTTTTGTTTTTTAATCCTGATCTTGTTCATCTTTTGGAGGTCTGCACAATACCAGCAGGCTTGTCCACTTTCAGTATTGTCTTTGTAGGACTCCAGACTGCAATATTATGTTTTCCATATGTAATATTTATTTCAAGATTTGATTCAAAGTAAGATACAATGCTTGTTCAAATTAACATAAGGGATTTTTGAGACTACTTTAGTCTTTGCTTAGCTGCCTAGAGAGAAATGTAAAATATTTTAAAAGATTGCTGTAGCTTGTTTGTTCACTTCTGAAAGTCAAATTGCTACTCATCTGAGGAATGATGATATCCCTGCAACTGAAAGACAACTTCAAGTAGCAGACAGAAGCAGTTTCACTCTAAAGAGGTTTTTCAAATTTTTCATAGTCATGTTGGGAAGAAGGTCACCATATCTAACTAATAATTCCTTTGCAAGTGTGAAACTCAAAAGGAAAGGTATTGTGTAATTTTTTTTTTTCCTGTCTGGGATAATACCCCAGTTAAACAACATTTCTTCATAGAAGTGATTCTGAGTTAACGTTACTTCCTAGATCCTGACACCAAGTTGACAGAAAGGGGAAGGGTGTTGATTAAAGTTTGGAATGTTCTTTGCTGATTTGATACACAATTTAACACAGATGGAATTTAACATTTTTCATCAATTTCCAAGTAAGTTGATTTAAATTAATAGGAAAATGAGCAGATTGTCATTGCTGGTCTGTCCATAACACTGAATTGGCAATTCCTCAGAGGAGGAGGGCTGCTGTTCACTTGGTATTGATTTCAGTGATCACTGCAATCTGTTTCCTCATTCTGTCTCTACTAGCACTGAGTTCTTATCAAACAGGTGAATCTGAAAAATTTTTACCTGCTTCCCATTTGCTTTTTGTACCTCTTCCTGGCTGTCATAGGGAATGCTTGAAGTGATTTTTTCAATGTTACATATATATGAGATTGGCTAATTCACAAGTATCACTTTCCTCACTTTTTCCATCTTCTCCTTCACATATTAATTTAATCTTTGCCAACCAGGTAAAAGAAGTGTCTGCTGCTGAATGCTGGTAATTTTTGCCCCTTAATAACTTTTTAATGCAGTTTTCTTGATTTCTATTGTTGTGTGCTTTCTCTCAAATTGAATTAACTCATGCTCTGACCATTCCAGAGTGGCCCAAACTGTAAATGAACTCAGAGTTAGATGTTCTCAGCACTGCAGTGGATTCTGTGAGAAAATTTGGCATTGCTGGAATAAGAGCCTACTTTTGGGGTTTTTTAGTTTCAGGGTGAATTTGCACTCATGCAGTCATTATTGCAGCTAATGTGCATGTACCTGAACAAGCGTAGACATCAGCAGCAATTTGGGCACAAGGACCACATGAATTTTTATTAGCTGAACTGATTGCAATTTAGACTTTCTCTAGAATGTTGCAGCATTACACTGTAGTCTCAGTAATATTCTGAAGACCATTATAAAAAACGCCTTACTTAATTTGAAAGCATTTTATGTTAGTTGTTAACCTTAAATTCTTGGCCTAGATTACACAAAATGCCACTGTGCAGGCTGAGTTCCCTTAAACAGAATTCATTTTAGACAGGAAAACCTTTTCTTTATTTATCTCATTTCAAACTCAGTTCTAGCAAGATCAACCTGTGCACAAGGAGTCTCTTTGATGCATATGCATAATCTCACCCCTAAGCTACACCGCACAAGAAGTGAGGCAAAGGGACAGAAGCTGACTAATGCTTTTCATTACCTTTGAGTGGCTTTTAAATCTCATGATCAGTTGTCTAGTGAGAGCTTCACAGGAATGATTGAGATAGTTACTGTTATTGGGGAAACAAAGACTGCTGCTGGCACAGCCTTGCGCTGCTCGAGGGGTGGCCAGCTGGGATGTGTGCCAGCAGCTCTGCCAAAAGCTCTCTGCACAGATGGAGTTACAGTAGGAAAGCTCTGACTGCACCTGTACCAGCGCTGAGTTGTTACACTGCAGCTGACTCTAAACACAGACCCTGAATCTGAGTGCCACAGAATCAATTGATGTGTGACTTTGCTTCTGATATTAAGGCATGTGTGTCTAACATTTGACCGTGCTTTAGGCTGCATTAGGAGACTTCAGAATGCAAAACTCTGGAGATGCCAAATAATCTGCCATTGGCAATTATTAAGCTCTGCAAGTACAGAGTTACCCATCTGCAGTTCCTGGCAGAGTGTTGTATCTCTTCCTATCAGAAAATCTGAAGGGCTGTTTCCTTATCCCACTTTCACTATAAAAAGGAAATTTACCTGGGCACTGCTGTTCTATTATCTATAAATCTTTGAAGCAGTTCTCCTGTGCTTGCCTGCTGTGTTGCTCTCATTAGCACATCAGCCACAAAAAAATCATTGATATGAGTCAGTATAACGACACTCCCTGTAACCAAATCCAAATACCAAATTGCAAATGAGAGCAGTAACCAAACAACTGATCATTCAAAAGCCTCAGTGTTTCAGTGTAATACTGCAGAGGGAGGTAGAATCACTCTACATATAGCAATGTTCCAGAGCAAAATGTCAAAGTTTTGGAGAAATGCTAAATCCTCAGTGTCTATTCCTAGAGGCTATGCCTGTCTTCAGTCATGCTCTGTCAACATAACACAATTCTGTTATTCTCTTCCTTCTGCGAAGCCAAAGAAACCAGGGCATACTGAATATTACTTCGTTATTGTATGGTCTGTGTGTCTTATTTTACCAAATTTCACCGAACTCTACTTGCTGAGCTGTGTGTTGCCTTTACTGTTAGGTCTCATTGCTTCTTGCTGGTCCCCTTTGCTTTTCTGTCATCCAGTGTACAGCAAAGAACCAGCTGAGCTTTTCTTTTTTGAAGTGAATAATTGCAGCAGACACATGGCAGTTTGGTAAAGAAAGTGAGAGAGGAAGCACCAGTGCCCAGTTCTGATGTCTGCTGTGCCATGCGAGTAATCTTTGCAGTGTAGAACTTGGATGTGAAACTCAATTGTTTTTGAGAAATTCTTTGATAGAGAATGAAACCAAAGCGAAGCTTCCTGTGCTTCATTTCACAAGCTGTGTGTATTAAACCAAATTAATTAGAAACGTGATCACGTATATTAGTACAAAAAGCTGTATTTTGTCTGTGAAGTCATGAATTATATTTGTTGTAAGGACTGAGCTCATTTGTATTCTCCACTGCTAAGTCATGATAAACTAAAATTCTGATTACTCTTCCTTAAATCAAGCTGAGCTTAAACAAGGAAAAATATAAAATTACACCTGCTGAAGAAGCTCTTCAATATTCTTTGTTTTACAACACAGTTGGAATTTTTGCTTGAAGTCACTTGAAAACATTGGGAATATCTTCCAGAGTTCATTTATTCTTTCGTAATATTGTTGCTAAAGGAGAGACAGGTATGTGACATTTAAAAAAATCTTCTTCCATATCCAGAATTTAAGACTCCTATTCAGAGTTTAAGTCAATGAGACAGAACACAGGAGAAAATAATGTTCCTTTCTGGATCTGAAGTATTTTGGTTTGTAGAATTTGAAAAGTGATAGTTAAAATAGTTTGTTTATGGCAAAATTCACCATCTTCTGGATTAAATTATTGTGATTTTATTTCCTAATTAAGCAGTACTATGTGAGTGACTCTAATTTCCACACTTACTGCAAGTGTCTTGGGGTGATTACTTCAAGCAATCCAGGAATTCAGGAATTGCCCTGTAACCGAGTGTCATTTCACTAGCAGTAAAATAAACCTAATGCTAGAATACGTAGGTAAGCTGTCAGACAAGCAGGTTAAACTGTGTGTAAGGATGAAGGCACTTCATAAAAATAAACACTTCACTCACGGGTGCTGTCACACTCTGGGGTCATCAGTCACTTCACTGCACGGTACAGGGAGCTCCAGCATGGCCTCGGGAGCAGTGTCACCGACCACCAGGGAGTAGGAGTCAAAACCCCCCCACCAGGCTAAACATTCTGCTGTTGTCTGCACTAACAAGATGAAGTTAAACTTGTTTTTGAAAGAACATTTCCCAGGCAGGCAGCTGCAGTCTGGGAAAATGAGTGGTTTAGTCCTGTAGTAGAATCAAAGATCTGCAGAGACATCAGCTGGAGGCAGAGAGGTTGAGACCTTTTGCCTCCAAGATGATTAGTCTGCTACTTTCAGACAGCCGCATGTAGCCATCTAAATATATGTTGAAAATTCTCTTCTTAACTGCTACTGTCCTTCTTCTTGAAGGAGTTTTTTGGTATGTCCCTGGTTAACCACCACTGCCCTACCTGAGGATATCACTCATGTGGGCACTGCTCCTCTATTCTCTAGTAGTCTTTGGAGTAGTTCTCCTGTGCTTGCCTGCTGTGTTTCTCTTGACCTTTCCCAACATTTGCAACATGAATTAGAAACAAGTAGAATAACTCTCCCTGTCTTCTGTTGGATTCTGAAAAGCAGATGGTGATCCAAGAAGGGCTTGCTAGGGTGGGATGTTTTTAGGGGTTGGAAGGGGGGAAGTGCTTGGGGGTTTTTCTGCTGCTCAGGACTTGAGCAGCAACAAAGACATAGGAGATGCAGTTCTTGACTGAGTCTCAAACAGAGGGTTCTTTCATATGGAAACATATTTTTATATTACATTTGTACAGAATTTGCCCTATTTTGATCTCCCAACATTTTTAGATTTGTGTGTTGCTCAGATTTGATTTCTTTTGCAAGGTGTTATAAAATATGTATTTTGTTTTTGTTTTTTTACATTATAAATGTAAAGCTAAATTTTGGTTGTCTAATAAATGTGCACTGTGGTGGTATCTGGATTATTGTTTTGCTAACTTGAATTCATTGGTTCTTAATATGAAAAGGAAAAACTTGTCATTGTTGGGACTGTCTTGTTAGCATAAATAAATGTGTGGAGTGCATTTATTTTAAAAGTAACTAAAAGGGGTTTAAGCAGGTAATGACTAAGAATACTTGATAACAAAAGTTAAAGTTCAGACTAGTTCACAGGATTCTTTTAAGATCATAATCTGAAGATTCATGAGATTTTTTTATCTTGTTGCCCATTACTTTCAGTTATGGATACTCATACTAAAGTGAGCTTAAGACACACAGTAATTACAATCTGATAGCTTGAGTATGTTTAAGAAGATCTGAGGCTTAGCGTTTGGGTGTATTTAGGGACTAACTGTGGCAGAAATATTTACTATGAACATGAAGGTAATTTTTTTAAAGATTGAGAATAGATTCAAGTGTGCAAATTCATAGATATTGCAATGTCTAGGAGCTTTGTTTTGCCCAGGGACAGCACTGAATATATACTGTCACAACTTCAGGAAACCCTCTGGATGCATTACAAACTTTAGAAGATAACTTTAGGCATCTCCACTTTGTGAATCGCTGTGTTAATATTTTTGTTGCAAACCTTTTCCTTCATTTTTAGCTGTTTTGTAAGTTAGACTATTTTCAGTGCAAAGAGGGAGAAATGTATTTTTCTAGAAGAATGAATGTACCTGGGATTTAAACACTACAAAAAGCATTTAATGAACATGAAGGACTGTCCTCCTATGAAATATATTTCAATAAAGTTATGTCTGAAATGTAGTTCATTTGATTAAAAAAGTCCTGAACATGCACTTACATTCACATGGAAAAAAGCCCAAACACAGTGTGAATTGAGTTCTGAAATGTCTTTCTACAGGCAATAAGTATTAATTATTTAATGTAAGTTATGTTAGACATTTGGAGTATATGTGATATATTAATTTAAAGAACAGTGTAACTAAGTGTCTGAGAAGGGAGTGAAATTTAAAAATTTTGGTGTATGTTTCTGAAATCCAGACTTCTATAGCTGAGTCTGTATTTGCTGGCATTGATCATTTGTCGTGGCTGTTGAGAACCTGGACAAGAACAAGGCATAGACCTTTCTTTGTAAATGGAACTTGGCAATAAAAATGGTGTTACTAAGAAAACTTCCTTCCCTTTCATGTTCTGTTGCTGCATTTGATGCACAAGGACATCCAAACGCAATGAAAGGCAAAATTTGCAGAACCTTGCTTTTATTTAGAACAACGTTGTGCATAGGTGAATGTCAGGCATTTTCATCTTTAAGCCAGGGTAATTTGCATTGTGTATGTAGGAAAGATGTAGCAGGAGAGGGAGCAGAACCAAGCCTGGAAGGGCAATGGAAAGCAGATGAGAGCAAGGGTTAAGAGTGGCTGGGCAGCATCTAAAATATCTGTGAACCACTCTGAAAGTGCCCGTCTTGCGTGATTTTTTCCCCAAATACATGCTTTCACCCTCTGCCCCTTTCTCTGGTGCATATTGCCAGTTCAGTATATGGATTAAATCCAACCACGTTATTAATCAGGTTCTTGTTAATTAGCCTCTACATCTATAGGAATTCATCACAGTCAGTGTACATTCCTTGGGAAATGTTATTTCTCAAAATAGTCATTGCTCCAGAAGCTTTCTTAGGAAAATTCAATTACATTGTACTATTAAATAGGCAAGCTAGGTATCAGAGATATGAGACAACAGTGTGATTTACTATAACATGGAAACATTAAAACATGGTGTATTGTGCAAAATGAGCTTAAATCTGCCCCTGGCAGCCAAACTTTCTAAATTTTGCAAATATTACTGCTTTAAGGATACCAATTTGTGGCCAGAAAGTTCCTTCAGGTTTGAAACTGCTTTGTGGTTCTGTATCCTGATGCTTCAGAACTCTTGCAGCCTCTTTTGGCTTGTCCTTTTTCCTGTGTTTCTGTACTAAACCTTCCTAGACTCGGACATTGAGTCAGACTCAGTGTCTTGCCCTGCATTGCTAATGATCAGAGAGGGGATGAAAGCACAGCTTCTAGACCTCTTCTCATGCTGACTGGCTTGAAAATGAACTAGACAGAAATGCAGTGCTGCTTTAGTCCACTCTTTTCTTAGTCCCCAGAAACATCTAAGTGTAGCAATTTGAACAGTCCTATAGTGGTAAATCCACATCTTTATCATCAAGATAATTCCAGCATAGTTATATAAATAAGAAAGAGAAACTCTGTCATTACATATGTGTTTGTCAAAGTAACTCTTGTCTAAGTAAACATACAGCATTTGGAGATTGGTATCTTTATTCTTTGACACTTAACCTTTGTTTCCCTATCAAGGAAGGAGTTCATTGGGACTTCATGGATGCAGCTGTTGGGGCAGCAGAAATTGCATTTCTATTCTGCCATGTTAGAGCTTGTGTGAAGACAAAAACTGTCTTGGTACTTCCTGGTGATCCTGAATATGTGCTGCATACAACCAGGAATGGATTGCTGTCTATGTGAGTGTATTCCCTGAAAATTCTATTGAATTTTAAACTCATACATTTAAGCTCTCAAATAAGGAGAAGTGGAGGGAGTTGCAGCACCTGAAGTGGCAAATCTCCAGGGGCAAAATTGGAAGAAAGGTTTCAGGCAAATGTTCACACACAGTTAAGGCACTTGCGCTGATGGTGATTAAGCCAGTCTGGTTGGATGATGCTCACTTGTGTGTCTACTTTTAGCTGAAGGATTTTACCAACAGCTTATCTGCAAATATGTGTAGGTCTTAAAATTGTCACTAATTTTGGATGCCAGTTCTCTAAAATGGATTTTATGAGGTGAAGTTTTAGATTATCAAGTGTCTTATTATTCAGACTTGAGATCTTTTGAAATAAGTTGAAAGCTCTTGCCTGTCCTCATACATGCAGCTCTACAAAGCTGGGAAATGTGCTTCTTGAATGGAAAGTACTGATTTCATCACTCCCTTCTCACTGTCTTGTCCCCAAATAAAGGTTTATATTTCACATAGGCCACAATTTAATTAATTTTTGGCCTGTTTGGATGACTGATAAGGACAGATGAATACTTGGGCTCTGTTTCTTAGTTCCACAACATTTTTCTCAGCTTTAGTATGGAATAAACGTGACACCAGATGGGAAAACAAGGTGTTATTTTACTACAGAAGTAAATTTTGTCTTTTGGTTAATTGGATGAAGGCAGTTTTGTGTAAATTTGTCCTCATTTAGGGGTCATTTCTTTGAAGCAGCTTTAAGCAGCTCCTTAAAACTGCGTGTTGATGGACCGGTGAGTTGAAAAGGGAGATAGCCGGACTGGCTCACTACAGAGGTGCACAGGGCTGGCTCTGCCTTGGCAGCCAGAGCTACCAGGGATAGAAAAAGGAGTGTCTGAGGGAGCAGAGAAGCAGAACCACCATAATGTCTTAGGAAAAAGAATTTCTAGTCTGCAGAGAGAGGTGAGGTCTGCAAAGGACAAAAGTAGTCTTGCTCTGCCTTATAGCTAATTTGAGGGGCAAAAGAAAAGAAACATCATTTTATAAATACTTTGTATGTAATAATGGCCTCTGTTCAGGACATCAGTTACTTACTGATACTACAAAAAACATCACCTGTAAGAATATCAGATATAACTGTTTATAGCCATACTTGTGTTTAACACTTTCTGCACCACCCTGTTATCCTATGCAAACCCAGTTGCTGATGTGAGAAGGGCATAGTTTCATCACAGAGTTTTTGGAAACAAGATGTGAGCAGCTTTGCTTTGCTGCTTCTCCACCATGCACTTCACTTGAATTTGCTTATCACAGTTTATCAGGTTCAAGGCTTTCCTGCAAAAGTGCTATTGGTAACCACTGTTTGTTAGAAAACTTCTAATTCTTATGTAGCTGTCAAAGTGCTTTGGGGGGAAATAGGCTCGCTCAGCTCACTACATTTTGGTTAAAACAGGTCTTGCAAGCTTCTTTGAGAGTTTCTGAACAGATCTTCAGATGAGATGTTTTGTGAGGGAGGGATACTTGTCAAATTTTGTCAAACCACAGATCTCTTTGAATGACAGTCTTGGAGCTAAGCTTCCTCTGTTTTGTCTGAATCTGAAAAGAAAACCAGACCTATTATGGGAAATCAGAGCTGCCTTTTCTCTCACTGTGTTTAGATCAGCCCACACGGAGTGCACGGTATGTGTTATGCTGGTGTCCAGCAGGCTTCACCTATGCCTTAGCTTAACAGGACATTGGACAGGTCCTTCCTGTTCCCGAGTTCACCCATTTTAAATGGGTTTCCATCTGAGTTCATGGTGCGCTTGGTAAGCTTAGTTCATGTTTGTAAAGTGCTTTGACATTGATGTTAAGCATTAATCTTTTTATCACCTTGTCATAAAGAAACATCATTAAAAGCATCATTCCAGTCTTACTGCTTGCACCAGTTAACATAGTTCCTGCTGAATACCTGTAATTTTCACAGCAAATAACTTTTGGGGGTTTTTTTGCACTATATCTCTGAGTCATCTGAACAACTTCAAAATTATAAGAAAAAAAGTCTTTCTCCTAGTTTCTAGGAATGTTTGATTTAAGATTTGGTCATAATTTGCAATTGTTTGTTATTGTCTAGAATGCTTAGTTCACAGGAATGGGTTTGTTTGAAAAGAAGCCTGGTTTCTTCTAAATTTAGAAAAAAAAAGGAAAAAACCAGAGAAAAATCAGTATATTTAAAACTTTTTCAATCTTTCCTGCTTCATAGTAATGATAGTAAGGAAATGATTAATCCCCTTAGAAATCAAACGGAATGTGAGTCAATCTCAGAATGCTGAAATTGTTTTAAGTGTTCATTTTTCTGTAGGCTAAAAGAAATGTGAAACTTAAGAAAGAGAAAGAAATTCCTAAGAAAAGCAAGAAACTGTGAGGAGTTTGCCTTCAATTTAACCATGGCAGTATGATGTACCGACCATCTCTGTAAAAGCCTCAGGTACTAGTTGCACAATTATTTTGAAAAAAAATTGCAAGAATGGCACCATTTAAGACATAACAGTAAAATGCCAAGTCACTAGAAGGGAACATGGGAACACTTTTCGTCTGCCTCAGTGGCAGCCAGGTGTTTTATCTGAAACTGAGGGAAAGTGTAATCTGAAATAATGCAGAGTGGTTGGTGTAGGTGAGTGGATGTTCCCTTTTGCTATCTCTGAGTTGGGACCATGACAAACTTTCCTCCTTTGCTCTGTTGGAGGGAAGGGTTGATGCAGTGATGAAGAAATCCTTAACTGCTTGAGAGTTATTGGTCACAGCACTGAAATCAAGGTATCTATGAGCTAAGAACCCCCAACAAAGGTCAAATATGATATAGAACTGTTCATCAGAATCACTGAACAATTCCACTTGGTCAGTCTCTCGCACAGAGTATTTGTCAAAGACCATAGGAAGCTTGGTTCTGGTACAATTTTTCATGTGGAGCCTGTGTTAGAAAAATTTATCAGGAACTAGCTGAGAACAACTGGAGTGGAAATAGGTCTGTATGCAGAAAGAATCAGAAAATTCCTTCTAAAGCTTTTTTAGATATCCCAAAATGAAGAACCAGAAGTGGCCAGCAGTCTAGGTCCCATAAGGCACTACAGCAATGAGACCTAACCAAGACTCACTCATTAAGTATTTCTTACAACACTAAATTAAACATGACCTGAGTGAATGAAGGGAATGTATCTGAGGGAAACTAGTCTGTTGATTTCTCAGTATTTTCAAGAAAGCAAATGCAGAAGTCACCACAACCTGGTGATAGAATGTACCCTTGTCTGTTGGCAGGATTTCCTCAGCTCCCTGGTTGATAACGTACCGTTCATTCTGGAAACTGAAATTTCTGGGTAGTCCTGTGACTAACCTTGCTAATATGAAACACTTAATGATGTATTCTTTCTTAATTGCTTACTGACTCTGAGCTGGGTAACCAGAAGTTGATTCAAAAGCTTCTTAGTCCCCACCATGATATGTCACAGATGTCCCTGCTCACACCGAAAATGCAATGAAAAGCCAGATCTGAATTGAGTCAAAGCCTCTTACAATGAGGTTACAGTCTGCAGGGATGACTTGTGTGTAGGGTCGGGTGTGACTTGAGTTCACCGGCAGTGGCATTGTTTCTGAATTAAAGATAAGGAAAGCATCTCACAGGCTGCTGGCTCAGAACTGTATGTGAAGTCTGTGAATGACTCAAGAACTGAACACAAAGCAACTGCCTTTACTGATGACTGGTTTGAATTTCCAGTAGCAAGAGAGATTATATGTAATAGCTGATCTTAAAATACATCTTCTAGACAAGATCTTTTTTCTAACATGTATGAGGAAACTTTTCCATGTAATGCTAGTCTTCAGAATAATATGATGACTAAAGAGATGTTTTAAGAAAAGTGATAGGACAAACCCAGAATGATTTTTCAGCCAGTCTGGATAAGAATCATCTGGAATATTCCCTCCTCTGCCAACAAGAATTCATAAAAAAGCAGTTTCCCATGGTTTGGTTATATGTGAACTATCTTAACCAACAAATTTTTGGGGACATTAAATGAACAAACTCTGATTTCAAGCTTTTTGATGAGAGAAAATGCAAATTTAAAAAATTATATTTCAGATATCTTAATGGGACTATTTAATTCATAACTGCATTAAGAAATTTCCATGTGAGCCTTCCTTAGCCAGAGTTACTAGAAATTGTGCAAGAAGTTATCTCTTCTGACCAAGCAAGCACAGACACAAGGCTTCTTTCAGAGTTCAGGAGGATGCACTTTTCCCCTGAAGAGCCATTTCGGGGGAAAGGCCATAGATAGACAGATTTAGTGCTGACTGGGCATTTGTCAGTGTTAGCTCTTGTTATTTTGCTTTAACTTTGGAGCTGTGATGTTTCTGAATTGCTTCTAGATTAAGGAAACAATAGGAAAGAAAACCACAGGATTTCTCAGCTCCCAGAAATAGTTCCGAAAATAGGCAATTTTAAGACATTGCAGTGCAAATACTCTGTTCATGTTTGAGATATGCCTCAGGCTTGAGTTCTGGGGCAGTTACTAGTTTTCCATTGTGATGGTTTTTTGTGGCAGTGGCACAACCCTTGGATAGTATCCCAACTGCCCCACCAGCGTCACCAGCCGAGCCCACCTTCTCTCTGTGGGTGAATGAAGAAGTTAAATGGAATGATTATTCCCCTCAGGACAGCGAGCCTGAGGGGGAGGGAGAAGGTGAGGCTGGGGAAATCCCCTATCTCCCCTGATTTTCCCGCCTTTTGAGTTTGTCTGTCAAGGTTCTGCTCCACCCCTTTCCCCTCAGAGATATTTTAATATTCATCGAGTTGTTTTAATATGCATGTATTGCTGGAAGATTCTGTTACCCCGTTATGTTCCTTGGTTAATGCTAATGTGTTCCCCCTCCATTCAAAGATTATTGGGCGCCTGTCTTCCCTTGTCATTCTCTGATTGGTTTGAACCCTGGATCCTCCCCTTGTTCCGCCCCCCCTACCCAGTTTAAAATCCCTTGTCACGTTCGCTCCTCCCTGTTTTGTAGCCCCTGCATGCCGTTGTGTTGTAAGCCCTTGAGGCTACAGTAAACTTGGGTATTTGCTACAAAGGAGTCCCTCTGCTCCTTTGCCTCCGCCTCGCTACTTCAGTATCGGTGTCTACTGCCCTCCCTGCCAGGAGACTGACAGCCTCAGGAGAGATACAGACAGGGACCTGCACGGCTTGCAGGCTGTCTAATCAAAGCCGAGCACTTCTGTCGCTCCTTGGCCAACGGGCAGCCAAGTGGTCAGTGACAGATTTTGTTGTTTTGTTTTGACTTATTTTGTCTCAGTGTAAGAAAGAAAACTTAAAAACATCATCTATCCCACCTGAAACCAGAAAGCTGTGACATACTTCCACAGGTATGAGTTGGCCCTTGTAAAGATACTCCTGTGCACTAGGGCTTAGATCTGCAGCTGTATTCCGCTCCAGTCTGATGGAGAAGGAAACTTGTACCCCTTCACTCAGACTCTCCTTTGTGAGAGTGAGCCAGTGTTTGGCCCATGGTGTGGAGGGTTCATT
>VYZT01049473.1:82087-168232 GCA_013400735.1 Pomatostomus ruficeps
GGGGGGAAAGGTAGAAGTAGCTAATATGAAATTGTTGATAGGAGTATTTTTGCCATACTCGGTCCACTAGTGGGAACAAATTAAATAACAGAAATAAATTTAGGTTAAATAGGTGAAACTGTGTCCAGAACTAAAATACCATAACTTTTGTGTTTTGAAGAAGGACCAGAGCAAGGGGAAGTCTGGTTTCTGCGTTCCTGGCCTTTGGACACAGTGCCTATGTGTCAGGAATTTGTTGGTTCCCATCACAAGATAGATGTTTTGGGCTATCAGCAGAGTGCAGAATGTGCATAAAGACACTTAAAACTGACCCACTGCACCATGAATTGCTGTAAAGGAATGGCCTTGCAGCTGCTGGTCCATTGCCAGACAAGAAGAGATGCAGCATGCAGTGCCTTTGTTTTTCTTGGGAAGCCTGGGAATGTTTGTGGAAATGTTTAATGTTAATGTTTGATGTGAAACTTTAATTCCTCAGCCTTTCCTGACATTCGTTGTCAGGCTGCAGGAAATCTGCGGGTAAAGAGACTGTTTCTGAGAAACAGAAACTGAGCTCCTCCCTTCCAGATGGGCACAGCAGAATGAAAAGTGAAACTATCACTGTCCCTTCAGGGATTTCAGTGAAGATGGTGCAGAACAGCAGTTTGAGTTGTTACCCAAGTTGGAACTCAGATCTGGCTCAACTTTGACAGGTGGTGATTTAATCCCTCCACCTCTGGCTCCCTGCCAATGCACCAGGTGAGGACCCTGAACACAGCAATCAACAGGTGGTGAAAAGCCTGTCTACAGCCTGGGCTCTTGCATGCCCACCACTGAAATAGGTGTGTCATTTCAAGGTTAGCTCAGTTCAAAGTTGGGTTTTTTTCTTAAAACACCTAAGAAAATGTATTAAAACATACATTCCTTTTTAAAGTGGTGTTTGAATTCCCTACAAACTAGACAGAGACCTTTTATCTTAGCTAGCTTTGAACCTGGATGGGTCAGGCTGATGCAAACTTTTGATGCTATTAAGTAGTCTCATTTCCCCTGCCTTGCAGCCTTTGCAGAAGTTACTTTCACTTTTATATGACACTACATGATGATGTGGTGATACCAAAATGTTCATCTAACTCATGTTATGGAAGTAAGCCCAAGTATCATAAACAGAAAAGAGTTAATAATAGTCCATCTAAAAGAAAGACAGCCCTACAAGGGTGCCTGTGAAGATCTGTAATCTTACAAAAACCTTAGAGATTAATCATTCAGGTGGTGGTGGCTTCTGTTTCCCTTCTCTCCCCTGGCAAAACTGAATAAACTATTGAATATATTTCTACGAGGACAGCAATACCAAAGGAGTTAGAGTGAGATGGCAAGTAAAAGGAATGAAGAGTAAGTGGAGAGGTGGAAGGGACACAATCAGTAACAGCAAAAGTCAGGACCTGTGTCTAGAATGCTGGCCCTGGAATTATTCATTTCCAGAGTGTTCTGCACTCCTGTGCCACTGCTTTTCCTGTAGTTCCCCTGTGGATCCCTTACACGGTTCCTCAGATCTCTGACAAGTTTGAGTGACAGGATAGGGCACAGGGCTTCTTGCTTTGTTTTCCCCTCACCCTGTCTCCACAGGGTTAACTTCCTATATTTAGCACAAAGGAAGCAAAGACTTCATGGAAGAAGGTTTAAGGAATGAGTGATTTTAATTGGGAACTAGATTGATTGCAAGGAACTGCTGGTACAGCACCTACACTGGCCTGTGATGGTTTGGGGCCTTAGGCCTGCTCTAAGAAACAGGGCTCTGAGTGATCAAGTGGGATGGAATGGAGAAGAATGGAACTTTCATTTCTCTTTGTTTTTTTGCAGGTTTGTGGGTGTGAATTGACAATGGTCTGGAGCAGTAATGCAGGAAAGGGAGAGGACGGAGTGCGGGAACTGTGAACTTCAGGGCAAACAAGGAAGGAAGCAGAACAGTAGGAGAAAAAAAGACAATGTCTTATTGAGATACACCAGCCAGAAAGTGCAGATTAGTGTTGGAAGCAGCCTCCTGGATGATCAGTGTGCCCAGAACAGAGAAGAAATGAAACAGGTATTTATGCATATTCAACACACTCTCTTTGAGTTAACTCACTCAAATTGTTTTCTAGTCACTGAAGAAAAGTCACAGCATTCTTGGGAGAGTAACATGCATTGGATGTACAACTTTCAGCACTGAAGAGAAAGGCTTAATAGAAGTGGGAGTAGTTAAACATATTAAATTCCCTTCTAGGAGTAGAGTTCATTCAGCTTCTTCCCCAGAAAACGTTCATTTACGCTGTTTGCTCAGGCAGGCACCTCCTGAGGGCACAGATTCAGCTGACCCGTGTAACCAATCACATGCCATTCTCTGACAGCACTTGTTCTTTATCAGCCCATTAAGTGTGGGCTTTCAGCCAGTGAAAACGTTGGATATTTGGCAAAGCATTTATAATTAGTAAGTGTTGTGGCAGAATAATGGAATCTGAGGTCTCAGAAATGATCAAGTGTGTCCATTTCCAGCCAATAATACCATGGAGACAACACAATGGAAAGTGAAGAATACCAAATTGAAGGAGGCAGTATGCAGTGTTTGGATTTACTGCAGAGTATCCAGACTCTTCCCAGAGCGTGATAGTGCCTGAAGACCTTGCAGAGAAGGATGTACTCTCCCTCTGCCTTGCCAGTGTCTAACAGGCATTGCCATGCCATCTTGCCTGTACCATTTGTCCCTTCCTAGTGCAGAACCCTTTTTGTGTTTTGGCAAGAGGTGCATTTAGGGACACATCTTCATAATCTTGAAATGATTTCATATTGAGGACACAGTCACATTGCTGGGAAAGGATGCTAACAGAGGCTTGAAGTATACTTTCTGTAGGTATGGCTATGCAGATTTCTACTCAGTCGCACCATTTGTAAAGTGGGAATCTCCTCATTTATTTTGGCTGATGATCTAGGATTTTTGTGGTAGCCATCAGCCAGTTTCTGCTCTTAGGCAGGGGTATCAAGACATGGCTGCTTTCTGTCAACCATGTTTTTGTTTTCCCCTCTCTTGGCATGCATTTCACAAGCTTGATTTGACACCTTCCAAGTCTTGCAGCCTGTTTCCTAAGAACTGGTTTCCAAGCTTTTGACATTTCCTGGCTAGATGTCATCTTCCCATGGTAGAAATTCTTCTCCCCTCACATCAGTGTCCACTTGGTATTGAGAGCCAACCTGTAAAACTCAGATGAAAAGCTTTTCTGCACTCAGACTGGAGAGCCTGAAGATAAAGTGTTCCAGTGGTTCAGTTTATTAATGCCAAGTGGGTTGGCAGTGTTTGAGGGGTTTTTTTTATACTTTTTCTAGAAGGTTGCAAAGAACTGAGGTGAGGACTTTGTGAACTTGTTTACTAGCAAATAGGGCTTCTGTGACTGGGGTGAGGGAGATATTCTGCCTGAACTCTAACTGAAAGAAATAAAGTTCCAAAATACTTAATTTCTTCTTTCTTTGCCAGACATTTTTGTTACAGAGCCACATGAGCTTTACTGCTGGCACAAGAGAGAGGTGGAGAGGGAGGGAGAGGCACAGGATCACAGCATCCGGTCTGAAATTCACTTAAACTTCCATGAAATCTTACTCAAAGCTCTCAGCATGTCCCAGGCCAAGTGCCAGGCATGTGCTTTCCCTCAGCTACAGTCTTTGCTGCTACTGCTCTCTGCTGCCTTCCTATCTCTAGAATAAAGCCTGTCATTCACTCTGTGACTCCTTCATCTGTGTCCAGTTTAAACGAAGCTCTTCAGAAGTGTGATTTAGTCCTTGTCAGAACTTGGTATGTGCAGCAGTACTATGGGCTGTAGCTTCCTTTTGGTTTTATCTATTATACAAACACTTGCATACAAAGGAACAGGATTTCTTCTGTTCTGAGTCTGAAGTGCTCAGTGAAAGGTGCTGAGCAGATCCATGGGATTTGCACTGAGGGGTCAGAACTGTACTTGCAAGCAGTCCTTAATGGCGTGATGACCGTATCCTTCCCATTTAAAGTGAGGGCTCAGAACATATGAAACAGATTTCTTCTAAATGCCTAGAAAGGGGATTGAGAAAAGCAGAATGTCTTATTTTTGAATCACTGTATCCAGCATCAGAGCCAGCAGAGTCTATATTCTTCTTCTCTTTCTGGTTCATTTCCTTTGGACCATGAAGGATGGTCTGGGGAAGGAAGATACTGGCTCAGCAGATACAGGGTTTGTGGTCCAGGGGCTCAGTTCCAAGTGCAAAAATCATCAGTTCTCAAATGCACATTTCTGCACTGACATAAGAGACATGCCTGGGCTGTGCAGCTGCATTCAGGCTTTTCTCTCTGCAGTCTGAGCAGTGCCTCTGTGGGTGTGTTGCCCACAGAATCCAGGTCCAGTACATTTGAGGTGTGCCGAGTTACAGAGCACCCCTGTGCCATGCTGCCAGTACATGAGCACTAGAGATGTCTGGCAGGTCATAACAAGTATTTTGCAAAACTAAATGCAGGGGTGGAAACACGGGCATATCAGTAATGCATGTGCTATTGATTAGAGACCAAGCTTTTACCACTCTGCCCATAAATTGTACTTAGTCCTCTTTTTGTTACAAACAGGGTGAAGCTCTTCCCTTGGTATTAGGCCCAGTCCTACGTGTTAGAGCAAACTCCTATAGAGCAAACTCCTACAGAGTTGTGATCTGTAGTGCTGTTTTGTTTCCAGGACTTGTGGCAGACTGGCATTGGCACACTCAAAGGGAAGACAGTGTTGGACAAGAAGGAATTGCAGGATTTTTTAGCAGAGCAGTTACACTACTGGCCCTTGGGCAGCCTCGGTACAAACCATATCCATGGGAACTTGCCAGACTGACTGCTGCAGATGAACTGATCTCAGCATTGGAGACTCTTTTGTCCAAACCTCTTTTCTCCCTCAGGACCAAGCAAGGCTGCCTCTATGCAGAAGTTTTTCCCAACACTGAGGGGAGAGTTGTTTTTCCAAGTGTTTTCTTCCTTACCCGCTGATTAATTCAAGGTGTACCCTTGTGTCACCACTAAACTGTCTTACAGCAGCTTTGGGGAAGGGAAACCATGTGAATTCTTCTGCAGCTGTTGAAATATGCTGTCACAGTGTTCTAGTAAATGCCTCAGGTTGTGCAAAACAGACCCTGAGGTAAGGTAGCTCAGTGGAGTCAGGCAACATTTTATGAGACTGTAAGTTTCACTTTCAGGTTCTTGGATTTACTGCTTTTGCCTGACACAGTGAATGGTAGGGCACTTATTTAAATATAACCTTTATTCTCCAGTTTTGAAACAGAAGTAGTAATCTTATTTTTTTTCTGTTTAGTTTAAATAAATAAAAACTTGCTTTCGTGAAATATAAAGATGGACCTCTTCTGAGTTCAACATGCATATTGTTTTTCTTTTTTATCTTTTAATATTTAAAAATATCTACTGCTGTGACATTTTCTAGTTGGCTCAGAATTTAAACAAGCTATTGTAGCCTTTTGTTTCCCAATAGGAAATTTCTGAACAAACCTTGCTTTATCTGAGGCCCATCTCCCACTCTTCCTTTTCTCTGCTGAAAGGTATAGCCTCATTCAATCTCCTAGAGGGAGTGGATAGAAATCCTTATGTCTTCAGAGATGTGGGAGAAGGCAGATGGAGAACGCAGAGACAGAAGCAGAGACAACTTCATTAAGAGGAAGCAGTAGATAACCTTTGGGAGGAATAATGACACAAAAATTATCTGATAGGATGTGGGGCAAAGGCTTATTTCAATAGAGACAACTTTGTGGAGAATGGTTGATGAAGAATGGATCACAGGAGATCAAGTGCTCCAGAGAAATAAATCCACTGGTGCCTAACTAGAAACACTCCCCCTGCTACACTGACAGCACTGGCCATAATTCAGAACTCTGCTATAATCCCACCCTTGGAACCAGATCCAAAGCCAGCATGCTGTCAGGAGAGCATTTAAGTCTTTGGCAATAAAGCTAAAAGTGATCTCTGGAGTTAAGAGAATCTTCAGAGCCTAAAAATTGCTCAGCAGAATCACACATTTGTGAGCACAGTTTTGAATTTAGGAATCCAAAATCTGCCGTAATCTTGCTTCATAAATCTATATTTCTTACACTGCTTGCTGGGGGGAGGGAGTTTAAATGTCTTATGAAAATGAAAACCTCATGCTATGAAAGAAAAACGTGAACATAAATTATGTAAGACTTCTGATTTATCAAGTATAAACTAGGAAAGAGCAATTATGTGAATTATATGGTGAGAGGAAGTAAGATAATGTTACTACCCATCTCCATGCTTTTGTCTTTCTCAGGACAAAATTTAACATATTTTGGAACAAGATGAAATAAATACCTGTATAACATGTAACTGAAGGACAGCAGGGAAGTAGCTGGAGAATTTAACCTTATAGTGTAATGGACTATCAACAGCAAGCAGGAAAGGTAATTGTGAATTTCCTGTGTATTCAGGTATTTTTTCCACTCTCTATGAATTTTTTGTTACCCTGATAAAGCGAGGAACTAGAAAATGAGGCAGTTTTTTAAAACTGCACAATGCTTCTGACAGTGATGCATTGGTATTTATGTAGGAACTACTTTACCAGAAGTACAGCTGTTGGGGGGGAGGGGGGGGAAGGATACATGCTATATTATTCCCTCACAGAAAAGAAAAATCAATCCATTCTCATAAATAATATACAAAATTCTCAGGAAGATCTAAATTGAATACACTTAAGATGTCACCAGGGTTCTAAGCCTCACTGGCCAAAGAGCTGGCTGGGGAAGAGCTTTATTCAGTTTAATTACTAGCAAAATTTGGGTGGACCTGATCACCATCACTGTCAATCACAGCGTCTGGAGAGAGCACAGCTCTTTTCCCTGGATAACTGAACAATCAGTGCATTGCTGCAGAAAAAAATTTGGGGAGGGCAGGAGGCTTCTCCTACCTTCAGGAGATGAAGCAGCACAGGCAGGGGCATGGACCCTAGTGGGAGGTTTTCTACCTTCAACTGAAACAATGTCAGACTTGTGTAAAAGCAGGAACTGCCTAATTTAATTCAAGGGTTGACATTGTTGTCATTTACTTAACCCTAAAAGGAGTTTAATGTGCCAAGAGCTTTAGTGTTCAAAGTAAAAATTGTATCACATCTTGTTTACTGGGATTTGGAGTTTTTACCTTGAAAATTCAACGTTAATTCCCCTATTTTATATCTGCCTTGCCACTTTTCCTCTATATTTGCAGAACAAGGTAATTGAGGTATAGGTTGTTACGAAAAGACCATATGCAATGACTATATTTAATTGTTTTCTGGACAACTGGCTAATTCAAGAGTTGAGTACATTCAAATGCCAAAATGTTGACATTTTTCTTCTCTTGGATTCCAGTGCCCTTATCAGAAATTTCACTAATTGCTCCATAGCCTTGTTTCTGATGTTTGCTTTTAGTTTGCTTTCTAATGTTGTAAAAACATGGGAGTTTAAATCCAGCAATATAGGGGAAGTAAGTATATCATAGGCTTTCCATCACTTGTAGTTAGTTTAATGTTTCTACTGATTCTCTGACTAATGGCCAGTGATGGCAAACTAGGAGCACATGGGCTCCCTGTGGGTCTGTGAGTTCGGGTGTTCCTGAAAGAACCTCCTTTGAGCGCTGTCTTGTTTGGGCTTGATGGTTTGGTTGTTTGTGATTACTGATTGTTGCTATTGGTGCTGGTCCCTGAGTGGCTAATCTCTTGTTTGTGAGCAGAAGTTGTAACACAGCCAAAGTAACAGGTCAGTAACTTTCCAAGGGTAATTAACAAGGGGGGGGGGGCCTCTGTATTTTGGGTGATGAGTGCAGTGGGAGAGCAGCTCGGCCCTTACACAACTGCATCTTTCTGTGACTTTGTCATGCATTTCTGAACTCCTCCTCAGGTCTTGTATAAATTCCTACACAGATGTTCTTTTAGCTCCCTTCCTGTCAGTAGTGGCCAAGCCTCCACCTTCTTTTATTTCGCCTGCTCACAGGGCAGGGAGCAGCACCTCCTGTGGCTGGTGAAGAGCTACGTAGCTGCTGGCTCTTGCCTCCCAGGTAGCAGATGGGTCATCCCAGACAAATCTAAGTGGAGCTGTTTGTACTTTTTCCTCTGAGATTAACTGAGCAGAGAAAACAAAAGTAATTTCCTCTCTCTTCACACCTGTGGGTATTCAGAGGGCTGGAGAGAGGGGGCAACTGGTGTTTTAAGATTTGTAGCAAACTGGATTGGAATCAACCAATCCATTGAAGCTTTCGTGGCAGGAATAGGAGGCAGAAGAGGCAGCATAGTAACATGAACTATATTTTCTCGAAAAATCAAGACAAAAAACCAGTGTGCTTTGAGAAAATTCTGCAATGTGAGTCAGCAGCTGCCTAATTTAAAGCAAGGGAACTGTTCCACTGAAATATCATGGCTGTCTCATGGCATTTCTGCCTCCACTGTATTTCTACTCCAGCTGTTCTTCTATCCTAGGCATTCTTTTTAAAGTAAACTAACTCTTCCCTCCTCAGTCCCCTCCCAAAAAAACCAAAAGCAAAGCAAACAAATCCTCCATCATTTTCTATAACTGAGTACGCTGCAGGTAGTTTAAATACCAAGTGTCCTTCTATTTAGAAAGTAAGGACTTTTCCTTATCTCTGGGCTGACAGATCTTTGACTAATGGACGTTTTTTCCTATAATAGAAAGTTTTTAAAAGTATTCAGAAAGCCTTTGGCAAATATTTCTCTGTCTGGCAATAATTGAATAAAGTCTCAAGATGCTTGATGCTGCCCCTCCCTTTTCTCCTGAGTTTTTTTGTATGCATTGCTTTTTATCTATAAATAACACACAGATATCTGAAAAGGGAAACCTCTTTTGAGAGGAGATATTGTCATCTGGCAGCTACCCAGTAAGGCTCTATTGGCTGCAAGTCAGTGCTGAGCTTCCCTAAGAAAAAGTCTGATGTTAGTTTAGGCAAAAAACCAAACCAACAACAACAACAAAAAACTCACTCAAAACTTCACCATGTTGTGTTTGCTGTTTAAAGGGAAAGGAACAGAGAATTGTTTATCTTCCTGTGTAAGCAGGCATAGACAGACTTTAATGCTGCAGCTGAAAACACTTCTCAATTCCTTTTATTGACTGTAAAGCTGAGGATGGTCCTTTCTGGCAGGTACTGAGAGCCAAGCACAGGCAGCTGGAGCACAAAGAGCAGTGTCAGGTTTTTGCCTACACAGGGAGCGCCAGGTGCAGGGACTAAAAACTTCTTGGTTCTCTGTGCATCTGCAGAGCTTAAGCCTGCCTCTGCCTTGGCTCAGTGCTTCAGCTGTACCACCACACTTAGAATGAGGAACCCTGTAGCCCAGAGAATTTTATGATGTTTATCTATAGGATGTGTCTGTCATGCCATTGTAACTGCCTCTGTGCTCAAAAATAATACAGCAGAAAACTCATGTGCCTGTGTGCAAACCACAAAATGTAAATGAGTGTGTGTTGATGTCATGGTTGAAAACAGAGCTGGTCAGCTAACTGCCACTAGTTGTTTTTGCTTGCCCATGCCTAAGAACTGAAATTGTGCAAAAATCTGTTCTGGCCAGCTAGCCATCTGAAATTCAATGTCTACTCTTCCCACATCTTGTCCTGCTGATTTCCTACTTGTATTCATGCTATTTTTCTAAACCAGCCTGATCTAGTTAGTATTACTTCATCACATATTAGGATGTGATATTTGGGTTATAAAAATAGTGTTTTTAAAGATTCTTGAATTCAGAAACTGCAAATTAGATTGAAATGGTCACAATAACTTCATGAAAATGGTCTTTTTCCACCTTAAAATGTTAAAAGATGAAGTACCAAAGTTAATTACATTTTTGTCAGGTGGGATTTTTTCCTCTTCTCTGTCTGGATATAATGCAATGGTATTCACACTCAAACAAATAGTTAATATGTAAGTTATTGAGTCTGACACTTTCTCTGACCTCTCTTTATTACATAAAAGCTTATCTTGGATTTTAATTTAGACATTACCATAGATACTCAAAGGTGAGTTTTCTATTATTATTTTGAAAACAGTGCAAATCTACTCTCCATTTTAGGCAGGATTCCAGCTTGAAAATAACTTTGTCGTTTGGATATAGACAAAAGTTCATTGTAAACTTAGATAATTGTTTCTGTGCTTATGGAAACAAAAGGAAGCAAACTTGGAATGAAATGCCAAACATTAAGTTGGTAGTTAGGCTTCAATCAGATTTGAGCCTAGTCAAACAGCAGTCCTTGTTAGAAGTTGAACCCCTTGTTCTCTGTCCCATATTAAACTTCAGAAATCTTAAGCACAAATAAGATAACATTAAGCATGCACATGAAAACGTGGTCAATATATCCATATGATGATTTATGGCCTGGCACTTTCAAAACCTTAATGAGCTCTGTAAAGCTGATTTCCAGATGCCTCTTCCTATAGCTACCCAGAGCTGTATGAGCTGCTGCCTCCTTTCTCCCAGCTATATCAGCTTTGACCAGCTTTGGACTGTACCAAAGCCATTCATGCTTTGCCTACATCTTGAACACAGCAGCAAGATGTACCCCAGGTTCTCTTACAATGTATTTTCCCAGGGCACTGGTTTGCAGCAGGAGCAGGGGAGAAGGTTCAGAACTCAGGTGGCCTGGAAGAAGGAAATAATAGACCGTGATGAGAAGTGTGTGGAGAAGGGTAGGCTTATCCCCATATCCAGAAGGTAAACCCATTTTAGGAGATGGCTTGGGCTGTCACTTGGTGTTTGAGCTAGAGATTTACAGTCTTAGTGTAGTTTAAGGAGACTTACAGTGTTGATGGGTATCTGGTGTGGATTGGCCTTAAGAGTAAGGACTATATTTAGCAGAGACTTCAACATAAAAATACAGAGGTTTTCATTATTTCAAAATTGAATCATTGCTGCTGCTTCCTCTTTTCTGGTTAATATCACCAGAATTTCCTAGGAAATGTTTCACAAAGAAGGATTATCTGGTTTCTGTTTCTGCTCATTGTTTTCCTTCTATGAAATAAGCAGTTAATTTGTTGCTCAACTGAAGCATTTGGAACCACGGAAGGAGGATCTGATTCACCAGAAGGTGAAATTTGCTTTTCTTAATTGCTGTTGTATAATAAAATGTGCCTGTTAAAGGCTTTGTTACCAAGTCCTAGTTCACGATAAGCAAATATGGAAAGGCCAGGGAATTGTTGGAGGTTTAGACAGTCTTTTCCTGGAATGATAAGGAAATAGATTTCTTGTTAAAGCTGATACAGCTCAGGGTTTTGTAATGGTTCATGACACTGTAAAGACAGTGCTGAGACAAAACCACAGAATGGTTCAGGCTGAAAGAGACCACAGTGGCTCATGTGGTCCCACTTCCCTGTTCAGGCAGGGTCACTCCAGAGCACACAGCACAGGATTGTGCTGGAATATCTCCAGTGAGGGAGACTCCACACCCTCCCTGGACAATCTGTCCCAGTGCTCGGTCACTCACAGGGAAGAAGTTCTTCCTTGTGTTCAGGTGGAACTTCCCAGGCATCAGTTCCTGCCTGTTCCTCCCATCCCATTGCTGGGTCCCGGGGAGCAGAGCCTGGTCCCTGCTCTGAGCCCTGCCTGCTCACGCTGACAGACATCGGTGAGGTTCCTCTCAGCCATCTCCTCTGGAGGCTGAACAGCCCCAGCTCCCTCAGCCTTTCCTTGCCAGAGAAATGCTCCTGTTCCCTCACTTCTTTGTCACCCTCTGCTTCAGGAGCTCCATGTCCCTCTCATCCTGAGGAGCCCAGAACTGGACCCAGCACTCGAGATGTGCCTCAGCAGGGCTGAGCAGAGGAGCAGGGTCACCTCCCTGACCTGCTAGCAGTGCCCTTCCTAATGCACCCCAGGATCCCAAGGCTGAGCTCAGTGTAAGCATTGTGACTGTAGGAGGAGAAGGGTTCCTGTTCTTCACAAAACAAATGAAAGTGCTCTGAGTATGTTACAGTCCCCTTCAGGATCCTCCTGGCTCTGATAACCATCTGTGTTTGTTGTGGGGTGATCTTCCACTGTGTGAGCATTCCTTGGGCTCCCACAGCCCTTTAGAGGCCACACAAATGCTCATGAGCTTGTTATTGCACTCCCAGAGAAAAGAATGGATTAATTTTGAGGCATGGACCAATTTTCTTCTGTTTTGTTTGGTTTTTTTCCCTGTTTATTTTGTATATCAGAAGTAAGCCAACAGAAATCACAGAGGATAAAGCTAAGAATGTTTCTCAAAATGTTTTTAGGGGAGAAGCTGTGCCAGAAAGACTGCTGGAGAGTAGAGCATGTCACATCAGCCTACATGAATAGGAGATCTACATATGTGCATGTTTCTCTCTTTTGAACAAAGCATTTTAGCAAAAGCAATGATCAGGAGAATCACATAAAGCTACTAAGAAATTATTTGACTGTCATCAAGGATGGTTTTACTCTCCTTTACCGTCTTTTCCCAGTAGATTAATTGAAAAAAAAGATTAACCTACTTCTAATATTCTCTTGAGTAGAAAGTGGTGAATATAAACGACAAAGCAAAGTCAGTGGGCAGCTTGTTGCAGGATGTATCTTGTAAACTTGATATTCTATATGGTGTTGAATTGTTTATCAGGAAGGAGCCTTTAACCTGGCAGCAGAGGTCAAGCTGCTTCTGTTGAAATCCACAGAAAATTTCTCACCTAGCCCTACTTTCTGTTATGCTGAACACTGTTAAGCATCTGAGGGAAGTCCTGTGAATTCAACAGGAGTTACTTCCCCTGACCAAGTGGGAGCTCCAGCATCTTGTTAAAGCAATCAGCGCACTGTGCAGTTCACACTAAGCCAAAACAGCTGGGAAGTTATCTGTGCTGACCATGGGGCTTCCCCACCCAGCTGAGAACCCCTGCCTGTGTTCAGCACCCTGCTCAGTAAATTAGCGCTGCATCTCTATACCCAGCAGCCTGATGGTTCTCAGACTGTTATCTCTTATACTACAGCTGGCTCATTAACTTGCCCCAAAACCTTTCAGTCCACAGCCATCCTCTGCACTTAGTCCTTTATTAAGTCATTGACTAAGAAACGGGAGACTACCCAGACAACTCCAAAGAGCCACTGTGCCATTGTTAATAGAGTGCTGGTCGTGCAGCACTTCAATCAGAAAGTGTTCTAAGGAGAAAAGTGGGTGTTGCATCCTTAGCCAGTGGTTGCCTCACACCTTCCTGCTGCCACACAGCATACTGTAAAGGATCCTTGCATTCCCAATGACCTCCTTTTGTTGCAGAGATGTTTCCCTGATAAAGAAATTAGCAGATAGATGAAATTCCTCTGGAAACTAGTACAAGCTTGATATCCAAACATTCATGGATAGCTATAAGATATCTCTATTTATATATTTTTGGGTTCTCAGCCTTGACAGTACCCATAAGTATTTCAACTTAAGTTCATTCTAAAGGTGATTGCATTTTTTGGCTCTCTAAGCTTTTGTTGGGAGTACAGCAGTTTTCTGAGAAGCTTGATAGAAACTTTGGCACCACCACACATAAAGTCAGGATATAAAACACTTTGGGGTGTGATATGGGTGTATGTTAACACAGACGTGCATCTGCTCTGCTGGAATTGTGTCTGTAGGCATTACCATCCTGTATAAATATTCCCCACATCAGGCTGTTTACAGGTGCTTTCTTCTGGAATTAGCATGGTTATGTCATATTTATCCTGGTGACTTGCAGCGCAGGATACGTTCCCAGGCAGCCTGCCATGAATGCTGCAGAACAGAACAGAGAAACAGACTGGGCGTGATGCAGATCTTAGGATCCAAAGCTAAAATTCTGCACCATGCCAAATCAGGGAAACAAAAAAAAATGTGGGGCAGGTTAAAAAAAAAGGGAGGGAAAAATTGTCATAAGACAGACAAACTGTTGCTTAAAATGACTCCGTGGAACCACCCCCAGGATGCAGGGTGCCCAGAAATACCACATTGAAAGTGGCAGAAGATTCATAGTTACCAAAACAAGTCCAAAACTTTATTGACTAATAACAGTACCATACAAAAATATTTGGAATCTGTCACTGCTGAAAGCATGTGTTGTATGGCAGTTGTCCAGGAAATCAAAGCAGTCCATGATGAATTGGTTCCTTACATTATCTTTGTCTCTGATAAGAGAGAACTACCAAGTTCTGGAGGTGTACAGCACCCTCAGTACTTTCCATTAGAGCCACATTTACAGACTTTCTCAGAGTAACTTTGTCTCAGGCAAAGTCTTCATTCTTAGCATCTTTCTTAGTTCTTTACAGTTCATCATATCACTGAAATGAGTCCTCATCTTCTGGGAAGAAGAAATTTCACTGCAATTCAGACATCTTCATAACACAGTCATGTATAGTAGATTGAGAAGTGCTATGTCCTACCACCCCTAGAGCCTTCAGCCTGTAAGTGTGTTTTGTCTTACATATTGCATAAAAGTGGTGTGAGACCTGACTCACATGACTTTTTTAGGGTTTTTTATGTCTCCTGAGTGCCTGCAGGGTGCTGCCATCCTGTTAAATCAGCTGCCTTCATCTGCTGAATTCTGCCTTCATCTGCTTCATGATAGAAGTCACATAACACAGTGCCAAAAAGGGTTCTGGTCTCTAAAGAAAACACAAGGGATTTTTATGCCTTTATCCTCAAATTGAGGAGACTAAGCCTCAAATTTTTATAAACCTTTGGAAATCATGGAACTTTGGCTGGCTTTCCTACAGGAGGCAGCATTTTTCTCCTCCCAGTTCTGCAACAGGAGACATATTTTGTGTCCTTGGCTCTTCTGCATTAGCAATCAATGCTGCCCTTTGCCTGCCACCTGCATGGCCACATTACTCTCCTTCTCCCTGATATCCTCATTTTCCACTTTCCCTTTCCCCACTGCTTTCTCATGGCATCAGAGAGCATCTGCCTCAGTGAAGTATTAGTAAGATGGGCACATTTCTATTAAAACCATTGTTGGTTTTTAAGAAGAGTTTGAAGGAACCATAGAAAATTCAGATTACTCTCTGAAATGAGACTGAATTAGAAAAATGCTTTTCATGTATGGGTACAGTGCAGCATCAGTGCAGCCACTGTAGCCATGCAGGGCTGGAAGGACAGAGCATTGCACAGCTGCAGGAACACCACCTTGTGTTGAGTTGCAATACACAAAACAAGTATTTTACAGGGCTTCTTGCCATGGTTTGCTTTATAGCAGCTCAAATGTGAAACCTGAAACATTTAATTTGTGAATGAAACTGTCTGAAGGAGAGGATGAGAACTCAGTGGAGAACTTTTTTTAACATCCTACACCCAAAACTGGTAAGTTCTCGGAATCTAAATGTAGGTTATACAGGAAAGTGTAAAGATGTCCAGAGGAGCTTGGGATTACTAAAAAATTGGTACTAAGGAGTTTACTCTAATGCTGGAAAGAGACACATTAGGTCAAAATCTAAAATACTTACTTGGATTTTATTGGTATTTTATGGCTCCTTTTCAGTACATTTAGTTATATCTCAGTGACTAGTGGTTTATTATGGTATGTGTAGGATGAGCCATGATGTCTGTGTGTTGGTGTCAAAAGCTGCTGATGGCCTATGACTGAGCCTTCTGCCTCCAGAAACAAGGGATATGTGACAGCTTAATTGAGAAATTAAACAGGATGGTGGAGGGGAAATCCTGGAAATGGTGAGCAGAGGCTCTGAACAAAAAAGGCTAAACCAAGGACAAGTCTGGGGCTTTAATCGTGTTTTTCCATTGATTCGTACAGTAAAGGTTCCTGAGGAGCAGAAGTCTGATGATTCATTCAGTAACTGGCTGGCCTGCAGTGTCTTTGGTTTGCAACGTAGCAGTAACATGGGATGTAGTTAGAAGCAGGGCATTAATCCCTCCCTGCTGCCCTCCTTGCAGCTGAAAGAAGGCAGCAATGTCAACTTCATCTGAAGAAAGCAGCTGTGTGAGGGCTGCAGCCCCCTCCCGTTGTGTGACAGAGCCAGCACTGACTCAGCCCCTCCCCTGGGAGCTGGGAATGTTTGCAAGATGTGTGTCGAGCCAGTGCTTAGCCTAGCTGCTCCCATCTGGGAACCTCATCCAAACACAAATGCTGGAGCTATATTGTTTTTCCAGGCCAGCAAGTCAGATTTATCCCTGCTGTGATCTGCTTCAGTTACTGGAGTCATTCAAGGACAAGTCTGTCAGCAGTACACCTGGCAGAGCTGAACATCAGGTTTGAGGATGGGGAAATAGGGACGTGTGGGAAGAAGAAGGGAAGGTTGCGCTGGAGCCTTTTTCATCCATATTGTGAGGCTGAAAGTGACCCCTTCCCCAGACACAGTGGATCAAGGGTTTCCAGGATTAATGAGGCTTCACTTCCTCCATACTTGACCAGTTAGAGTTTTCATGTTGAGGGCTGGACACATAATGCTATGAATAATTTTTCTTCATCTTACTATTATGCTCTTATGGATCTCCGACACCAACAACATACTCTCTGCTTTCCTCGCTGGCTCAGAGCTTTGACCCCTACTGGCACCTCTTTTCAGCAAGGAAAGCACTGGCCTCGCCTGCCAGTCACAATGGTCTGGGGCAGGGCACAGGATGGTCCTGCTTTCCCTGTGCTTTGGCTGCAGTCTGCAAGGAATGGTTCAGTTTGTGGCAGAAAAGACGAAAAACTCCCTCCTCCTATTTCAAATCAAAAATCCGCCTCTATATTTTTTTTTTCTAATGAATCCAAGTCCAACAAATGAAGAATTCTAACCAAGAGGCTGATTTTACCGAGTGACCACAAATAACAGTAGGAACAATGCACTAGTGGTCCTTTGTGATACTCAGTCCCAAAAAACTGTGGCCTCTTCCTTATTTTTAACAAGCAGATTTATGTGCTCCAAACCTCATCCATAGGAATGAAAACAGCATCAGTTTAAATTCAGGTGGTGTGAGCATGAATGACTTTATCTGAAAAAAAATTGTTTTGCTTTCAAAGCATGTTTTACCAGTCAGCTAAAGAAATCTCTCTTGCAGGGGAAAGAGGAGGCTTCATTCCCCACTCCCCAACACAGGCACAGATCTCCTGTCATGTGACTGAAACAGGCTTGATGCCCTGATCATAGAGATCCCAACTTTTTCAGGATTTTCTCTTGGATGAGAAGGGACTTGCAAAGCAGCTACATTTGTGCAAGGATATGTTATGTCAAGAGCAGGGAGAAGAATTCTGTGTTTGTCCAGGCATAACAATGACTTGGCATGGGCTCAGTTCTGCTCAGCAGCTTCTTGTCTGGGGCCAGTCTGTAAACTCAGGAGCAAAATATCTAATCAGCTGCTCCAACTGCTGTAGGGTGGTTTCTTTTTAAAACCTGTCATCATGTTAGAACATGTGATTTATCTTCCAACGAAATAACATCCCCACCCTTAATTTGTAATTTAAGGACACAGAGCCTGTGACGAGCCTTTTATAAATAACATTCATAAAGTCATTTACATGTGTCATAACTGTGCTGGAGGTTACCAAGGCTTTGCCCTGCTCTGGAGTGGAAAGGGTTGAGACAGGGTTTGTGTGTGTTTGTGTTGTCACACTGTAAGAGTGTTGATCCGTGGTACATTTTTTGCATCCCAATCACCTGAGTTGGAACAGCTACAAAGCTCCATCAGATTTCATGCACAGCAGTTTCAAGGGCTCTCTGTGCAGCACTCTTCTTTTTTCATTTATTTCCTTTCTCAATTAAATTTAAAAATGAGTAGGATGTAAAGAGATAACTGACATAGTAAACACTAAATGAGCAATAATTGTGAAAGCAGGGGTGTCCCAGGATGCAGAGAGCAGGATACACACAGCAAACAACAGGAGGTTTACAACACCCTCTGTCTTGCTTAAGCCTGCCGGCGCTCATGATCAATGAAGGTAGCGTGTGACTGAGCAGCCACCCGCAGCAGTGTGCGACAGGGCAGGGATAGAGCTGCTTCCAGCCAATTATTGGAGCGCCGTCGTTGGCAGTGCCAGCAGCAGGAGCCCCTCAGTCACTCATGCCATGTTCCGCTGGCTGTGTTCCAGCAGCATACAGGGAAGATTTCCTTGCAGAGCACTACCAGCTGTGCTGGTGTCTCAGTCATGCATCTTCCCACTCTGGGTGCCCTATTTCCAGGCCTCCTCTTGGAGCCCAGTGCCCTCATAACTGATGCGCCACCGAGACCTCGAGTTTCAGGAAAAGGGAACTGCATTTGGCATTCCAGATGTCAGTTTTAGTGTCTGTAGAAACAAAATATTCTTCCTGCCTTCCCAAAATACGAAGATTAGCTGCTGAGGATTGGTCCGGTTATCATTAAGCCAGGAGTTGATCAGATCGCCTGAAGGGATGTTTGTGTGTGCCAGGTGTACCTGTTAATGGCTTTCCAAGGAAAACAAGGGATCATCAGTGTCTGGAGGGGCCACCGAGGGAATGGGACATTGGCACATCTTTGCCATGAGCTCAGGAAACTTTTCAGAAGTGAGAGCAGTGTTAGAAATAGCAGTTTCCCTTGAAAGGAAATTCAAATTCCTGTTAACCACGTGTTCTAATAAAAAACCGAAGTACACTATAGTGCCTCTCCTACCCATGTTTTTCTTCTTCATCTCGGTCCATTGTTTTTCAGAGGCCAAGTTTTCTTTCTTTGCTTTTTTCTTCAATTGGATTGATTCTTTGTTTTCTTCTTGGAAATGGCCTCACATTTCCTACTGTCACATTCTTTTTATCTACTTTCTCTTTTTCCTCTTGAAAAGTGCAGCTGAAAGAACTGGCATCACCACACAGTGCCCGCCTCTGGGCTGCAGGAGAACGGAGGTGGCATCCCTTCCCTGGCACACAGCATGGATGTGTGTACCCTAAGCTCTCTTTAGAGTCAGTGGAGAGAAATGAGCATTTTGAGGGCAGAAATGCCCTGAAGTGTGTTAGGTTATGCTTTAGATTGAGATGAAACACACATAGATTCTTTAGTGTCCAAATCAATCAGGGACAAGACTACATTTAATTAAATTTATATTTAACCCCACTCTGTGAGTCAGTTACTGATATAGTGAATGACACAGGGAAGTCACCAACCTGTAAATAGAATGAAATTGCGATTTTCCTAAAGACTATAACTTGGTTAAGTTTTACTTTGGCAACAGAAGGATTTGGCTTTGTGCGGTGCTGTTATCCTATTTTACATTTGCCTTCTTTTTTAACCTTTGGACTCTTTTACAATAGAAAGTTGTGTCATTTCTTTAATTGACAAGGGCTGGTCCAACATCTGCAGGCTCAGAGATCAGAGGCCCTCTCTTACAGGCCAGGGCTCCTTTGTCCAGAGAGCAGCTAACCCCTCTCTTTCCAGAGGGCTGCTGCTGGTTTGGGGAAGAGAGCAGCAGAGGATGGTGAACACTGTCCTCTTTGCTTAGGAACAGTTTCTTCCTCTGGCTACATGATGGCACTGGAAAGGTTCACTGCATCAAAACAGCCCTCCAACCTGTGACAGGTGGAGGCAGCAAAAGGCCAGGATCTGCCCCTCTATTCTTGTCTCCTTGAGGGAAGGTGGGGATAGGACAGCTGGGAGCATCAGCAGGCCACGGAGTAGCTGAACTCAGACGAAGCACAAGGCACAGCTGAAGGGCTGAGCAGAAGGCTCAGCAGAAAATTTGCCTGCTGCAGTGGCTTTGGCAGCATTACCAGGTCTCTCAGTTTCATTACGGATTCATAATATTTAGTGATATAAAATTCTCTGTCTGTTTTCAAAAGCAGACAAACAAATTGCCCAAACAAAACCAAGTTTTTGTCAAGGAGAAAAAAATGGCAAGTATAAACCATAAAGTCCAAGCCAAAAAAAAATTATTGACCACCAAGATCCAAAGTTAATTGTGAAGCTGCACAATTTTACTTGATCCCATCAATTTCCAGGGTCCAATTCACAGATGTTTAGCATCCCCAAGCCTTCTCTATTTTCTGTAGCATTAAGACACATCAAGGTCACCCCATATTTTCTGTCACTCCCTACTTTATCCCATTTTCAATTGCATCTCAAATCTGAGGTCACCAGATGCAGCTGTGCTTACTTTTGCACAATTAATGATCTGCACATCAGCACAACTGAAACCCTTCTGCTATTTTCATCCATGCTGATTTTTACGCAGCAACATTAATATTCTTCATTTTTATATCCCACAGCTTTACCAAATTCTTCTTTTGCCACATAGTTCTCTGCTAGGTTTGATTGTACCATACATGATTTCCTCACAGGAACATCTTGACTTATAAAGGGGAGGACAATTCATCCTTCACTTCATCCTTTGCAGGTTGGGTTCCCAGGCTCTGTAGGTTGAGGTGCTGGTCATGTTCTTGAAAACAACACCCCTACATGTTCAGTTCCATGCATGACAGATGAAATAACAGGATATCAGGTTATTAGTTTTCTTAAACAGTTCTGGCTTTTGGTACAGGATGTACCCAAGGGAACGACCCTGTTCAGTCATCATTATGGTGACAGCTTCCTCCATCTGTCCTCTGTGGAGGCATCTGCAGGGACTCCCTATTCTTTCACTTTTCCCCAAAAGACAAGAGAGATGTGCAGAGAGTTTGATGCCCAGTCAGCAGGTGTTTTACCAAGGTGCAATCCAGCTCTTGTATGTTGGACCACATGTGTAAAAGTGGCCTTCACCCGTCAGAGCATCAGCATTTAAATAAGACAGGATGGTCTGATGTTGTGCAGTACTATGGGAGAGCACTTCTAAGCTTGTCAGTTAGATCTGCAGGACCTTTGACCCTTGTTAGCCTCAAGATTTACAACTTTCAAAGTGTGCTGCCAGAAAAATCTCATTCTGTGATGGTGTGAAAAAAAATTGCATGAGAAAGAACAGGTTCTTGATGCAAACCCCTTTGGTTACATCTTCTCTCCTTTCACTTCCTCCTCATCACCTGAGTAAAAAAAGCAAGCAAGAACAGCAAGGACCACAAAAACAATTGTAGCACAGAGAAGCTGCCCATAGTTCTGTTCTTGGCAGCTGAGCCCCACACAGCCCCTCGCTCACTCCCTCCTTCACAGTGGGATGGGCAGAGGGAGTTGGAAGAGTGAAGTTAGAAAACCCATGGGTTGAGATAAAGACAGTTTAATAGGAAAAGCAAAAGCCCCATGCATAAGCAAAGCAAAACTAGGAATTAATGCACCACTTGCCATGGGCAGTGGGTGTTCAGCCATCCCAGGAAAGCAGGGCTCTGTCATGCTGAACAGGTACTTGGGAAGAAAACGCTGTCATTCTGAACATCCCCCTTTCTTCTTCTCTTCTTCTCCAGATTTATATGCTGAGCATAACACCTGTATGGTCGGGGATATCCTGTGGGTCAGGTGGGGTCAACTGGCCTGGCTGTAACCACCCCCCCCNAGCTAACTGGTCAAAACCAGCACAAGTTCTAGCTCAGCTGACTAGCAGTTCTTCCTAGCAGAGCTAAAGGAGAAGCTGATTCAGAAGATGTTTTCTGTATCCTCAGAAAAGGACATAGTCTGAAACCAGCAAGGACTGCCTAAATGTGAGGTAGCAAAGTGCCTGAGTTTCCCATGTATCATTTGGGAGTGGGCATCAGGACAGGCTGTGTCTGTTAGTGCTTTCTCCAGTTATGCTTGAGCTTGTGGGTCCAGTTTTAACCTGTAGTAGTTAGTCCTGCTTGTATAATTTACTCTGCTCATACTGATAGAGGCCTTTCCTCTTTCCTGTTTAATTATGTGGAAACATATCCTTACTATGAATATAAGTTAACTCCTACTCTGTGCTGCTAGCAAAGCTGCAGCTGGCCTATGGAGGCAGCCTTGAAATCTTCTATCCTGAATTGCCAGCTGTTTTGCCCAGGAAACATACCTGGAATAGAGTACATCAATATTTTCCTGCAAGACATTTGGCTAAGTCATTTAGCACACAGTGCATATGGTATCTTCTACCTTATTTCTTCAGAGTGCTCTAATATCTAGTGAGCTGCTGTTGCCTGCACAGAATGTACTCATTTGATTGAAATTCTTGTTAATATCAGCTGAGCTCTGTGTAACTTTGGAACAATCTGTGTTTCCTGTAGTCAGACCTTGCTTCATGTGCCTCAAAGGCACTTATCTCTGGGACAATCTATCCCACTAGGACAGGTGGTGGTAACCCAGTGTTTTCTTTTTTTGTTCCTGGATCGCCTCGCAAGAGGATGTGTGGAATGCTGTTGTAAACAGATGTGAAAATAGCTTTGAATTGATACCATAAATCTTTAAGAGAAAGATCTATTCCATGCTGATGCAGATACACAGCCCTGAAGGCAGTGAAGAAAATGTTCTTTGAATGACAGTCCCTGCCACAGTTAGGAGTGGAACACAGGAGTAAGAAACATTGTGAAAAATTTGGGGTTCAGGTAACCATTTAAAAAAGTATTCTCCCAGAGTGGTTGAGCCTGAAGTACATAGAAAGGTCATTAATAACATGCAAAGGATTTTGCAGCTGCCCAGGAAGTAGGAAAATAAATGTGGTTTTTTTCTAAAGATTGCATCTATCTTTAATTCTGCAAGTAAGAAACCCTTGCTCTGTAGTTTAAACAAACTGGTACCAAAAATTAAAAGGAAAAAGCTGTTCTCAGGCAGAAGCATGCTTGTGTAAGAGGAGGTTTTTACAAGAAGTATGAAGATGTGATTCCTTTTGGTTTCTTCATCTTGTACTAGAATAGAGACCATTATCTCTCTAAAGGCAGAAGTCCTTGTTCATGATCATAGAGGTTATAATGCAGTCCAGCAGCATCAGATTATTAGAAATGCACTGAGCTGGAGGTGCCTTAAGCTAGTTAAGGTAATTCCTACTGGAATGGAGAGTGAACTTCATATTGGGGCATATTCTGGTATAACTATTTAGACCAAGTAATTTTAGCAGTGTAAAACCAGGCTTGATTAGACCAAAAGTTAGTGTGGAAATTCATTAGTAGTGGCAGACCTTGTAGCACAGTTTGTGCTTCGACTCTTGGTTCCTGCACAATTGTCTTTCTGAATTGTCACCTCATAAGGTTCATAAGGCTCAAATTCAAAGACTTAGAAGACAAGAACTTAACGTATTTTTAATGTAGGCAGACTTTTGATATACTGTTATCTTTGAGACAATTAAGTTGGCTTCATGTTTCCTTGCTATTTTTCCCCGCAAGGCACAGTGTGGATTTTGGTCTATTGCTGTGTTAAGCCCAGGTTAAAGCCTAACACAGGTAACAGATTCAGAGCTGTTAAGAGACAAAGCTGAGAACAGGAAAATTAAGAAAAAAGAGTGTCCCACAGGAATGACAAGTTTATGCTAAAGTCTTTCTCTTTTCACCCACAACTCTGACTTGCCCTTTGTTAGCTGACAGTCTTGTTATTAAAGGAGCAGTTTGGCTTGAGGGTAATACTTACGATCCTGGTATATGTGAACCCTTTCATAACAACTTTGATCTTCATTGTGGGAGGTCTAAAGCCTGCTCTCCATACCCAATATCAACAAAAGAGTATAAACTTTGGAAACAGTGAATTGTTTGCTGGTGTCATTCGTTTTAGCCTAAAACATTGGTCCTTAGCTCTTTGCCTCTGAAGATCTGGCACTGCTGTCACACACAGGGTTCCCCTCACCACACAAGCTGGATGTCCCTGCACCAAGCAGCTGCTGTGTTACTGGTACTGGTCTTGGTGACAGCTAAAGGGCTGCAAGGCAGTGTTGCAGTCACTGCAGCCTGAGCAGCGGCTCCCTGGAGCAGTGGGCACTGCAGTGAGGCCAAGAATTGAGCCAGCCCACAGCTGCTGTGGGAGCCATTCCTGGTTTGCCCTTGCTCACAAGCTCTGCTGTGTTCTGCTCTCCCTAGAAGCAATTTAGGAACTGGATTTAGAACCACATGTTATCTCCAGCATGTGATCAAAATTGTGTCAAAATGGTTTTTATGCTTAGAGCTGGAGCTCAGAGCCCCCTCTCCACACGCAGCTTTGAAGGTTGGTTCTTGAAGAGAAATGTCTAAAAGGAGAAGAAAAGGTTTTGCCCACTCTATGATTCTTGGCAGTGTTTTGCTTAATTGGAGAACATGTTCAGCGGATGTCACTGAGTTACTCTCAGCAGGCTTCTGGGTGAAATTGTGCTTTAAAATCCTGCTACAGGTATACACATGTTTTCTGATACAGCTCACAGCAACGCAATATAGCATTCCAGAAATCCATTTAACTATACTCTAATATATTTTCTCCACCAAAATCTTTTATAGGTCACATACCTAATACCTAGCTGAAGTTTAAGGCAGCTCAAGTGCCTGTGCCCTTTTAAGTTTGGGCCCCAGTGACAGAATTGTTGTTAATCCTCTTCCAGGACTGCAGTATATATTTTTCTTTTACATTAAAACAAATAAAGCACATTTTTAGAATAATAAAATAAGAAAATGTTTATACTAAAATATATGAAGAAAGGGAATCCTTGCATGGTTCACAGATGGGACATTTTAGTGAGTGTTTTTAAATTAATACAAGATCTCATCCTATCTTAGACCAAACCATATCTTGTAAAGATGCCAAAGTAAACTAGGAATAACAGCTTTACAATGACTGTGTTCCTGTAAGCCACTTCTTCCTTATCCACGGACTTCCATTTTTTCTGCACCTTCTTTCTTACTTCCTTCTTGCCCCTATTTTGACTATATAGGGTTGATATTCTCTTTCAGTCCCCTCTAGCCTTTCGCTCTGGGGTTCAGTGCAGACACTCCAATCTCACATCTTCCCTTTTTTCTCTTTAAATATTTCTTTTTTGCTTCTCTCAACCTATGTGTATTTCTCCTGCTCTTACAATATTAAAGCAGTGTCCTTTTAGATATAAGTTCACTTAAAGTACTGTACATTCGTTTCATTGACTATGCTCTATAAAAAGTTGTTATAAATATAGCTTTTTCCAAAGGAAGTATAAACAATCTAAGAAATTGAAAGCTGTCAGATAGAAGTATAAATATCCACCTATATTAAACAGACTCAAGAAACTGTGAATTGGAGTATTTACTGTGTGAGTATTTTCATTTTGTGATTTACCAGAGCTAGACTTTGTGCAGGTTTTCTGCTCAATGTTATCTTGATACTAACTGAAGGTGTGTGTTTTTTGTCTGTAGGAGTGAGTGGCACAGAGTGCAACCTAGACTGAAAATAGAAATTGTGTTCAACTTGTCTGTGGCACAGCAACAAGATTTCCCCTTCTCTCCAGCATGCTTCCTGCTGCTTTTCCCAATAATTTAAACTACCAAATAAGGGTTATTCTGGGATATTTTACCGAGCTAGTTAAGCTCAGTGATATTAAATTATATTTTCCTTTGGTGATGTTAAATTCTTCTTTACCTACTCTTCTATTGCTCTTCAATGTCCCCTCCAGACCATTCATCCTGGTTGTTGGTTCATATTTACTACAACAGGAGTATTTGTTCTGGTGAGGAAGGGCATCTATGGTCAAGGGGAGTTTCATCCCCCAGCTGGGGGCTGCACCTCTGAATGAGCAGCCAGCCAGAACTGGCACCACCACAGAGCATCTCACCAAAGTGGTGTGGCTAAATGGCTGCTGGGCGCTGTGAGTACCCACCTGACTGAAGAACTTGCATGGGAGACAGGACATGTGTGCATGAGGTAAAATCTGAGGCCATTGACTTCCTGTTCCAGAAGATGTGAGTGACATGAGTTCTGAGGGGTGCAATACATTTCTGAATATTCCTGGTAACAGAGCTTGCCTGCATAAAATGCTTCATCCTCTAACAATGAATCAATTTCCTTCTTCCCATAATCAACATATGTGTAATCCACCTTTGAACCTTGTAATTGCTGCTAAGATGTGGATTGTGTGTCTAGCTGTTGCCAATTCCTGTAATTTCTACTGCAGCACTGAAGGAGCCTGTCGGGGAATGACCTGAGAAGAACAATACTATCAATAGTATCGGCTGCCACTTTTCATCTCACTGAGTCAGTACCACAGAGAATACATTTTTTCCAGTCAAACTTTTTTTTGGTCATAAAACAAACCCTTGTTTCGTTACTGAGTAATTCTCATGCTTAAGTCGAGTTTCCTCTCTCCAACTAGTGAACATATAGATCTCCACAAATGGGTAAGGGTTAACTGGAAATGGTGATTAGAACAGGGAAATTGAATATAGAAAGAAAGTAAAATGTGAGTAAAAATAAACTACTTTTTAACATTAGTGAAGGTGGCACTTACTCAAAATGCTTATCTTTGAAGCACTGGATATCATTCAGTGAGGCATGATTTTTGGATGTCAGCTGAAAAAGCTGAACTCAAGTCCTAGTTAAAGACTTCATCTTAGGATCTATATCTTAAAAACTTCCAGCAAAAAGCATTTCAGCTCTGCCCTAGTCAGACTGGGCTGCAGAATACTGGGATGCATTTTGTTACTTTCTATATTGCAGTTACCTCCAGAAGTGGGGGGTAATTCTTAGCACATAAATACTTTGCAATGAGATGATTGCTTAAGGAGAAGTTTTGTCTGGATGTGCTTCAAAATCCCCTGTATTTTGAGGAAGAACAGTATAAATATGAATCATTGCTCTCAGTGATCATCAGTTCTGGAAGGCTGCCAGGTGAGGTGGCTTTAGAGTCCTGCATTTGGCAGAACTCAACAGAGAGATACTTGCTTAGTTTGATGAGATATAATGGAGCTATTTTGGGACCTGGAACTCCTGCTCATCATCCACACACATCTGGGCTAAATAATTCTCTCACCAGATTGTTTTCAATTAAGGCACTGTGTCTCTAATGGATTGTGGGCACTGTAGAGTAATTCTGGTTTGAATGAACAGACACCCAACTAAGTGAGTGCTACATCTGTCTCTAGCTTTATGTGTATTTCTGATATCAGATCATACAATCAGCCTGTGGGTAGACTAAAGAGAAGTTTGCTGTTTCTTTCTCGTTTTCAACCCTGAACCTTCTTCCATCTGCTTGACAAATACGAGTTGAAGTGTCTGTACTCTCCCTTGACACTCCATCTGGAATTCAGCCTCATTTCTCTAGACTTAGGGAAACATTACAATAATAGCAAAGGCACTTGTGAGTCAGCTTTAGCCTGCAGGACACTGGCTTCTGGTCTGTCATTTCTTCCCATAGAAGTTACTGCAAACCAATTAAAACAGCAGGTATTACCTGGGCAGTCAGGCAGCACCGTAACAGGGGAGCGAGAGACCCAGGGTGCTTGTGCCTGCCACAGGGAGGGAGGGAAAGAAGGAAGGAAGCAAGCAAATGCAGTCCATGTAGTGTAGTCATAGCTGCTGCTGTTTTACGGTGCCATCATGGTGAGGATGTCTGCTTGCACAGGAAGGAACTGTGAGGAGGAGGGAGCTGGGACAAAGCCAATTGCAGTTCTCTGGAATGGGGGAAAACCTGGCTGGGGGTGTGTAGAGGAAGAAATCTTAAAATCCAAGCTGACTGACACAGCTGCTGACTGGTCCCTCATGTAGGCAGTAAAGAAGGCTATAAAGAGGTCACTGCAGCTGCAGCAAAGCTTTCAACACCCTCAGCTGCAGTGTTCCTACAGGACACCACTGTCTCTAAAAGGAAAAGGAAGCCCATGTACCACTACTCTGGCCAAGATTAATATGTATTTGTCCCTTATTTACCAACCCTACAGATCTGACAGAGAGACAGCCATGTCTAAATCTGCAACCAAGTTCTCACCAGGCTTTGGTTTCATTGAAATTATGTGACATCCTGAAATGCTCCAATACAGATAAGTTTCAGTGATGTTCAGGACTCTCCTTGTAAACACAGTTGTGTTCAGAACACTTTACAGTACAGGTTGTTCAATGAGAGCATTCTTTAGCCTGGGAATGATGGTGAAGATTTTGTGGTGATTGTCACAAGGTGGCCTCCTAGCCAAACTGCACATTGTAAATTTTGATTGGTTTTGCTCTTTGTTTTTTTCTCTCTCTCCTTGTAAACCCAACTTTCCTCTACACAACAGCAGAAGACTCTGAGGGAAAAGGAAAGTTACAACAATTTCCTCTTAGACATCTTTTAACTTTAACCAAAAATAGCTTAATCATAAATTATGTTGTGGCGGTGTTAAATTCAGTTATTCTTACTAAAAAAGATGAGTTCCTTAGAGGAAAGTTTTGGATCTTTTTTCAGACTAAAACACCTGTCTTTAGCTTCTATTTCTGTTCTTAAGAGTTCACTCTGTGATTACAACAGACAAGGCAAGTAAAATGTAAGGAGATAGCCCACACTAGTTGATGGTGGGGGGAAAAAAAATATTTAGCAGGGTAAGTTCTGTCCCTTGGACAGGCCAGAGGGAGAGCTATGTCCATGTATATCTTACAAGGACAAAGCAGAAGGGCAACTAGTTGCATTATATTATGGTACCATAATTCACCACAAAGTCATCTCCATCTGTAGCAGAAATATACATGTGTAATATTCCAAAGACAGAAGAGCTAAACTTTCTTTTAAAAAAAAGACCTAAGATAAATGCAAAAATTTGCCTTGCTGCAGTCCTTTGCCCACAACCCTGTGACTGTATTTCTCAGAATATGCCACTTCCAGCTTTTCCATGTGTCACTTATAGTGTGAACTCCTTAGGAGTTTATATTAGTCACCTTCTCCACAGTACTGACAGAAACCTGGCTTGTCTCTGAGGCCATCTGGTATTTCAGATAACTTGGATTATGAGAACTATCAGCTGTAGCACATTCACTTTCAGTGCTCAGATCTTGAGTTTGTGTTGCTCCCTTCCAGGGAGGGACCAGGCCACCCATCTGCACAGCTCCAGCAGCACCAGGAGACTGCCCTGGATCTTCAGGGTGTGAGGCTCTGGCCCTATCTGCTGGGAAAGTTTGTTAAATTATGTCCAGACTTTTGCAATGCCAGCTCTTCCTCACAAACCTGACACTTCTAGGGGAAGAGGGAAGGGGGTTTCCTGAGGCCTTTCATGTATCTGTCATGAGGACAAGTTTCTTTAAAAGGAGTAGGATTACTATAACCCATTTGCAAGCCTGTTAAAAGCAAAACAGAAACTGAAATTACACACACAGTTCTGTTAATGAGAAGTGTGAGGTAATTTTGGTTTAATTCAATGACCATTTGACAGGAATTAAATCCACTGACTCAGATCAGTGTTTATTTAATGTCTCTTAGATGAAACAATTTTTAAAAAGCTTTCTGAGTTTTCTTAGACATGCCACTAACATGTCACTTGAATCCCTTGATAAAAACCTAGTGTTGATATAAACCAATGTTATGAGTTGAGTGAAATGCTGGAAAAAGGCAGCTTCTTTACTGGAAACGCTTAATCCAAGGGCTATTTCTGCTGCACAGGCTCCAAGCAGCTGCTGCACAATATGACGTGATTATCTGAAAGGCTGTACTTTGGAGTAAAAGGAGTGCAATTGATTTTCATTTTGAAGAGTTACTGAAACCTAGGAGGAAATGGAGTGAGGGGTTGTTAAGTTCAGGTAAAGTAAAACAGAGATAGTGACAGCTGCAAGGAAAGAAAGTAGATGGGCAGCCAAAATGTCTGGCTGTCTTTAAAGCTGCATAATTCTGTACCAGCAAACTTCGGGGAAACAGACAGGTTTGTTTTCCAGGAAGAGATAATAATGTAGAAACCTCTTTCTTGTGGCTTTCTTTAATCACATGGAGGGATGGTGTTGAAAGCCAAAAGTGTAGAGAGACACTCCCTGTGAACTACAAAAGCACAATGTATCCCAAACTGTGTTCACTGGGCACTTTACTGAAAGTTACAGTCACTTCTTGTGTTGAGCTGACCTCCTGTACCTCTTTTAAAAACAACTATTTTAGCAGACTTTGCTGCTACACTACTGTCAGGACAATTCAAGTGTGCAGAGAGTGTGTCACTGGAACTGACATCAATGTGCATGTGCCACACTGAATGTTTCTCTGCAAATATTTTTGAGCATATTTGACAAGAGCTGTGCAAATCTAATTAAAATACGTTTACTAGCTGAGTAGTCATTTCTCTAGAACTGTGCCTGGGAACATTTTGTTGATGTATACCATAATATCCTCTTTCGTTTCATATTTGAAGGTCACTTCTTGCTTCTAGTGCAGATGGAGCTGTCATTTTTTGTGAATGTATGGGAACAAATAAATCCCAGTTGTGTATTCCCTCAGTGTTTCCTAGGACAGCTGAGTTCTTTGGTCTGTGCATGCTACATCTGAAGCACCTTCAGAAAGCACAGGTGTGCTAAGTTCTGCTACAGGCAGAAAGACAGAGACACACATTGGCACACCCTGCCAAGAGCTGATTCTGTTGCGTTGCGTTGAGGTGAGGCCATATTGTGACAGAGCAGTTGGTTTATGGCCCTTTTTGTTCCCCCTCTGGCCCTCATTAAATCCATGCCATGTTCTCCAACCAGAAGGAGTAACCAAAGCACAGCAGACTAAGCACCTGGCCTTAGCCCACAGGCCCTGCTTCTTCCCTGCATGGCAAGAACATCCTCCAGGGAGAAAGTAACTACTGCCCTGAGGAGTTCCTCTCACAGAGCTACTCTCTTGCCTCAGGTATGCAAAAGTTTTTAAAAAGTATTCTGCAGCAAGATAGAAGGACTTATTAGCTCCTGTGTAAGAAAATAAGTGTACTGGCCTAAAGCCTGCTCATTCTTTTCAGGGAATTACCAACAGGCAGATTGCAACAATCATTTTCCAAATTATAGTAACCAACCACATTTTCTGTGAAAATAATTTTGGATTCCAGTAAGTAAAAAATTACTGTTGTTTTTTCCCCTCCCTTTTTCCTTCTTCTTCCCATTTATCCAAGAACTCAGTATTGTCCTGTATGGCTTCTTTGAAGCAGAGATGATATGTATGTACTAGTCGTCCAAAGGAAGCCTTGTGGTAGTCCTTGCAAGTGCCTGTTGTTGGCCAAGATACTTTGGTTCTTTGTGCACTCAGAAAAGACTCTGCTGTTTCTTCTTCTTCTGAGGTCCAAACTTCCACAGATCATTGGAAATGTTCTTACCATTGCCAATAGCTTTTGGGTCAGACACTTGGGCTCTTATCCCACTACAGCTCTCCCCTGAGGGGAGCAGGGGTTGCGCAAAGCTAACATCTGATGGCCCTACCCACGAAATCACAAATTAAATCTCACCTGATGCAGAAGGTGTAATTACACAAGTAAAGCTGGCTGCTTTTCCTCCAGCCCCTCAAACACTTTTTGCACAAAAGAAATTTCTTCTGTTTTAGGAAGAACTCAAATTTTTTGAGATTTCTTTGAAAATCAGTTTTGTGGTCACTGTCAACCTTCTGCAGTAAATTCAATGAGAATTTTGCCTAATTTGAAATACTCTTTGATTAATCGGTGATATGTTTTTTCTCTTGGGCGGTCTTTCATTTTACTCCATAAAGTATTCAGCTATTTTGTTTTAGTTTGGGATTGTTGGTTGGGGTTTTTGGTTTGTTTGTTTGTTTTGGGTTTTTTTGTTATGAAATCTAAATTTAGTATTTAAAAATTTAGCTTACCCCTCATGGAGAATTAAGAGATAGGACATTTGTACTCAACTTTTTCTTCAGGATTTTCATATCAGTGAGGCACTTTCTGTGACAGAATTAGCAAAGTCAGTCACTTCACATGTTTTTTGGATCCTACGTGCCACATTATTAACAAACTCTAAATGATTTCTCTCAGCTATGGGGTATGTACTTTCAGTTCAGCATTTTTTTCCAGTCTGATTCTGCCAAACTCAACAGCAGGTTCCTGCAGTAGCTGCCCAATGACTCTGGTCTGGAATGAGAAGTTTGTCTTTTATTGATGTTCTGCTTGATGGGTTTGCCAGTTCTGGTAAACAAACAGGAGCTGGCACATCCCAGCCACGTGTTCCTGCTCTGCTTTGCATGGGTTCTCACATTTCTTGGATGCTTTTTATAGCCATTTTTTCTCCTTACTGTGACATGACTGGATTTTTTCCCCTAACATAGCAAGTTCTCTTGGCTCTAGGAGAGTCTGAGAGCCACTATAAAAGATCCACCATAGGATCCTTTATTCCATGGCCCAGGAGCAGGGATGGAGAAAGGCCAGTTTTAAAGGGGAAGCTGCTGGATTGTCTCAGCTGTCTGTGACACCATCCTCTTGAGTTGTTTAAAAAACACTCTGTCTACATTGTTTCTATCATGCAAAATACACAGCCAGCGACCTTCTAGTTTCTGGCTCACAAAAAGGAGATAAAATTATTGAGAAAAATTTCACTTTCAGGAATGCAAAATATGGATTGGGACTGGTTTTACTTACCAGACTTGGGCAATTTTGATTTAGAGCAACTCAAAGAAAGATTATACTGGCTGTTGAGGGTCCCAGCTACATGGATTAAGTCCTTCAGGTTACCTTTAACATTTTAAAGGTAAAAGTAAGGTGAAGGGTGGCGACTACGTAAACAGCATGCATGAGTCTGCTTTTTCAGAGCTTTTTTTAACCTGCTTACCAGTTTCAGCTTGTAGGATCAACCACTCAGTTACGGGAATAGACTGAGGGCACTGCAGTATTTATGTGAGAAGTGGAAAGAATTATCTACTACAGCTAGAAACAGGAGTAGGATCTGCCATGTGTGAATGGTGAAAGGAATTACCTTACAGCTCCTTGGTTGAAATGAGATCCTTTTTCACTTTCCATGAGAACATGCATTTGGCCTACCAAGGAAGAACTTCAAAGTGTAACAAATCACCATTTAAAGGAAACTCGTGGAGATTTCACAAAGCAACATCATAATGAGTGAATAGTTACCACTTTCCCATGGTGACTGTTCCTGTCATTATTTTTGAACAGTGCAGCAGTCTCTGCTTTGGTTGTCATGTACCTGAGTGTATTCATTGGCCCAGCATGTGTCTTTGTGTGCTCACATCACAGTTCCCTCCTCTGGTTTGCTTTTCCCCAGCCACTGGCAGCATGTCTTTCAGCTGATGGGAGTGCCTGGGACTTCTATCAGCATGTGCTTGGCACAGAGATTCAGGCTCCCGAGCAGTGCCTGGGTGGCTGTGCTTAGACCATTATCAACATGACTAATGCCTGCTGAAAGCCTGAGTAGGCTGGCTCAGAACGAGCTCCTCCTGTACTGCAGAACTTCTTACTCGTGCCAGTATAGGCACAGGGTGAGAAAGTCTGCCTGCCTCTGTCCTTTGCTGTCATCCAGCTCCAGCAAGGCTGTGATTGTCCCCTCCCACTCGGAAGGGACAGGGCAGATTCCACAACTTGTGTAACAACGAGTTTGGAGATCACACAGGGAAATGCCACAACAGTTTCCTTATAGATTTCTCCTTGGGAAGAGAAAACCTTCACTTTTACTTACAGGTGAGGGCATGATCCCTTTCCTCTACCACTGTATTTTCGAGCTTTTTGCAGGTGAAGGAGTCAGGACAGCCACCCTTGTCACTTTTTCCTGCCTCTTCCTTGCTTACTTGAAGCCTGGTTGCAATGTAGGAGTTTTACAAGGCTTCTGAAGCCAGCAGAGGTTTTTTTAAGAGGACTCCCATCCCCCAGATTGTCTGTGACAAATACTCCTTAATTGTCATTGCGTTGAATAGAAGCCATATGGTGGCAAAGAGAGAATGGGTTTGTGATATGATTTCCCTGTATTGCCTCTGTAGAAAGTTCTCTGCAAAGCCTTGTTTGTTCACATAGAGGAACTGAGCCCCTTTCTGCAGGAACTGTAGCTAGATATTGATCAAAAACCCAGCTATGAGAATTATACTATATTAGAGAAATATAATACACTAATTTCTCTCTGATTCCCAGGCAAATAATTTTTCCAAGAGATTCAATAATCAGATGTGAAAATCTTGACCCAGATATGACCATGGCTTTTAGCTATGTCCTTTAGGATTGTCAAAATAAAACAAAGGAAAAAACAAAATCCTGAAATGAAATCTCAGTGTTACTCAATTCAAGTGCTAAAAATCAGAACAGAGCTTCTAAGCATCTGAGCACTGGCAAGCTTCTGAAATACAAGAGCCACCACATTCAAGTTTATCATTGGTGAGATGGCAGATGGAAGAGTAATGTTCTGATCTGCAGACTGATTCTCCTGAATTAGGCCATGCACTTTCTGTCTGTGCAAGAAGAATTGGCGAGGAAGCACTTCTGACTTTCTTGTTCTCCTGAATTTTCTGCAGGACTCACACCCTGTTTCTGTTACTGTCAGAGCTATGCAGGCACTTTACAGGTAGATCTGACTGGTGCAGGCCAGGTGATGTTACGTGATGGATCACCGAGTGAGTAAATCTTTGTACTAAAATCAAGACACTTGACTAGGCCTGGGTGGGAGAACACCTATTGTGTCAGCCTGATACGTGTGTGACCCAGTTCTGCTTTTTCTGCCTTTGCGACCCATAGCAAAACTCCCCCTACTTCAGTAGAGATTTATGGAAGTATTTAGTTCTTGAGATGTTCTCCTTTTCATACTTTTGGTCTTGGGAAATGGTTGTCTTAGGTGTATGGATGGGCTTGGCCTTTTGCAGCATTTCACAATCCAACATGACAGTCCTGATGTAGTATTTGGATTTGCCAAGACTTTTCCTTCCCCCAGCAGCCAAACAGACCCAGTGCCAGGAGCAGGTTTGGTTTCGGTCCTTGTTGCCTCCCTCAGAGGTGAAGGTCCTGCACTACACAGGTTTCTGTGGCAGAGGGGAAGGCACTGTGGCCTCTGGAGGCTGTGGGGCATCCCTAGGGCATCTCTGGCTGAGCAGAAGAGAGCAGGGGAGGTCTGTAAGCTGAGGCTTCAGTTGCTCCCTGTGCCTGAGAAATCCTGTGATTTAGTCATTGCTCCAGAAATACTTCTGGATTTTATTTGTTCACTGTTAAATCCTTTTTCCTTCTGTTATGCACACTCCTATGCAGTTTCCAGATGTCTAATTTATTTTTCTGGACTTACTCCTGGGTTATCAGCTCCATTTCCTAAAGTGGCTGAGACAAAGGTCACAGACTGGAGTATTTCCAAACCAGGACTAGTGTTTGCAAGTCTGAGCTCCAAGTTGATCATATATTTCTTTCACTTAGACTTACAGTAAAATTCATAAAACTGGACCAGATTTGGAATATTGAGTAGTTCATTGTCCTCAGACCTCTTTGTATTGATCTATGCAGAGCAGAAAACATGAATTGATTAATAAAGCAGAAACTGAGGTCAGTGAAAAGATGGTTGCTCCCCTCCCCCCAGTCCAATAACATTAGAAAGAATTGTTTGATGATGCTCTTTCCCTCCTCAGCCCTTAATTTCCTGGAGAATCATATCTGACCAGCAAATTTAGATGGCTGTGACTGTGAGATATGTTCTTCAACTGTGGTAGTGCTGGTGCAGTTGTTTTACAGTAAATGTGTCATTTATTGTACATGCTGCATGGAACAAGGCATGCCACTGTTTGTTCTGTTTAGGTTTTTAAGCATAATGTTTGTTTAAAATGACATTAATAGCAAACAGGATTACCACATGCAATTTAGCAGTTAGGAGTTACCAAGAGGAGATAATATTTATACCAGTTTTTCATGGCAGGTCAATTACTTTGTTAGCACAGGCAGCACTATATTTGTATTGTGCAACTTTTCCTAGGAACTGAAATGTGCTGGAGAACAGGAAATCATGGGAAGCTGGATGGACTTGAATTAAAAGGAAGGGATTTATTTTTCTTGTGTTTGAATGCCTGTTGCACTAGTGATTTACTGTGCAATCTTTACTTCTCATTATGCAACTAAAGCAAAAGAAAAACCTGCAGAAAATTAAAATAAAAGTGAGTGCACTGTACCTATTCTTACTTTGAATTTAGTTTCTTTTCTCTTAATCAGTCTTAATGTGGTACCACATGGTCTCCACAGGTCAGGCCTCTAGATTCTGAACAGATTTTCAAGGTGCTGTTTTAAAGAACTTCCTGAGCTACACTTGGCCAAAGCTGTCCTAGTACAAATGTACAAATGATCATGTAACCCAATAGAGAGCAGTTAAAATTCAGCCACTTCTGTAAGTTTTAGAACTACTGAGACCAAGCTATTTCCATAATCTGCCTGCTATATAAACACTTTATGACTCAGACTAGGGGAGTCTCATTAATACCTTGCTAATGGTTATTTAGAAAGATGCTGCCCTTTGAAGGTGTTTAAAAGGTTCTCTTCCTTCTCCTTTTTTTCCTCTTCAATCAGCACATTATCTTAATTGTACACTTAATGTGCATTAAGTTTGAATAAAAGGGATTGCATTCATTTCAGATCAAGCACTAGAGGCTGTTAAAACTGACTTGCAGTCAGTTCAAGTTTTAAAAATTTGAACTAACAGTAGCATCAATTGTATGGAAAATAATTGGCTTCTTCAAGCCCTCAATAAAGGCTCAGGCCTTCACTGTTGTCAGTGGCAGCTGACCAGTTTTGGACTATGCTGGATTACATAACAGGCCTGAATCTTAGTGTTAGAAGCTCTCAATTAGGTGTAGAACTGTTCTGCACCTGGGACTCCATTTTTGTAATGGAGATTAGAGCTGGCAAGAGAACTTGTGAGAACTACCTGTATCCCCTTGCAGTTCTTATTCCCTGTGCAATTCTTTCAAAACCCACCTCATAGTTTCTCTGGCTCTCTCAAATAACACCACCTCCTTCCAAACTTTCACAGCCTTCCAGAATGCTTTTCTCTGGCATGCTACAGTCTTCCTATATTTCCTACAGAATTTTTCTTTAGAAAGAAAAGATTTTCTTCCGAAGTTGCTTTTCAGCTCAGTTCTGATGATTTCACTAGAGATTGAATTAGGCCCCTTTAATTAGGCCCTGAAGTCCACTGGCCATAAGTTAAACCATTTGCTTCAAGCAAGCCTGCAGTTATTTTTTTTTGTTCTACCAAAGGCCAACATTCAAGCTACAACATTCATGGAATTACACATGCACTCATAAATTCACTCAAAGCCTATGTATACCAGCTTGGAATGTGACTGTGGGGTGTGTTTAGCATTTATATGCAATTGCCCTTGGGCTTCTGCTGGGCTTGTATTCAACATCAACAGATAATAGTTGGTGTACAGCAGACTGTGTGCAGCAGTCAGCTCTTCCTCATCATGAATCAGAAACTAATATCAGGCAGATAAACTATAGTATTTTAAACTCCAGGGGGTCAGAAGAGATTATTCTTCCCCATTAGAAATGTCACTGCCAAAACCTATCTATCTGAGCTTCCAGGCCCGAAGCAAATTTTGGGATGGTGTGAAATGTGCTGCATTTTAAAATCACCATCTTCTTAAACCTATATTGAAATGACAAAGGAAATGAGATGTGGAGGAAAGCAAGGAGAAAATAACATGACTGAGAAAGGCAGCCCTGGACTGTGTAGTCCTCACTTGATACTAAGTATACAGACATAGACCTAACCTGTACTCTTCACTCGTGTCTTTTAATGCAGATTTTGAAGTCCTAAAGTAGTTCAGTATCAGTGATTGAAATTGTCATCGTGTTCACCTTGGCTCTGAGGTTGAGTATGGTCTTGCACATACCATAAGTGCATAAATTACACTTATCAGGAAGAAAGATTACCTAGGTTTAATTAGTTCCAAAGCATAATAAAAAGATACACCGTGCAGGCTGTGCAGTTCACAAGGATAATGTCTTCCTCATTAGACATATTTGCTTTAAAGGTAGATGTTGCACTGTATGGACACAAAGAAAGCACACATAGCCGACCAAGTCAAGGAGCCAAAAGAGAGAGGGCAGAACCTTCTGACTTTTATTTATATGTTCTTAGAAATCACCGTGGATTGGAAGTAGAAATTACTACTTCTCAATCACACTGGTCAAAGGAAAAATCTATCACATGTCTCTGCCTAGGAGAATAGAATGAAAACAACAAAAACAGTTAGCAAAAACATGGCCATGTTTACAACAGCATGCGTGAGAAAGTACTACAGCAAAGAGAAACACTGAAGAACTGCAAAACTCAAGACAACAGGTAGATATAAAATAATACTTGGATATATAAGAAAATAATCAGCAAGTATTTCTTGATACCTAGCTAGGCCTTTGTACTTCTAGTTCCTAAAGACTCTTCACAAATACATTTATGTATTACCATAAGACTTCCAGGACTAGAGCATGCACTGATAAGTGAATGCATGGGGAGGTTTGTAGTCTTAGAGTTTGTATCAAGAAACTTTTATTCCACTGTCAAAAAGATGTGAAGTTTGTTGCTGTTTCATCAAGGCAGCTGTAAAAGGACTAGAAAGAGAATAAGCCTCAATGAACTAAAAAAGAAGCCAAACCTCTCTTTACTGAGTACTCTATTACTGAGATACTTGCAGTGCTGTCTAATGGTCCAAAAAAAAGATGGTACATATTCTGTTATGTGCTGTGAAAATCAGTCTAGTTTATCCATATAAAAGGTGGGGGAGATTACAAGGTAAAGTAGTATGATGTATAGAATTATTTGTTGGCAGAGTCCAGAATGAAACTCAAGCTATATAATGCAAGATTCCAGAGCCACAGGGCAAGAGAAAATTTCCTTGTTTGGAGTTCAGAGTCCTAAGCCTCATTTCAGTAGCACTTCAGTCAAGGGCTGGATTTCTGTTCTTTCCTATTTTCTTTTCCTGTCCCGAGTACTTGTGTGCCTAACTGGATCATCCTTTGTGCCTTGCAGTTTCAGTAGGCCCTGATGTTTCACATTCCTTTTCACTCTGCTCCTAAAAGAAAAGCTGGCCTCCTTTATTTGCATTTAGGCTCCACAGAAAATCCCTCTGACCAATATGGTATATGGCTGCTATTCCTAAAATTCAAAGCCAGAGTGGTATGTAAGCTACTCTTTCAACTTTGCATATGAGATCCTACCAAGTGTTCCAGGTGTGTTCTGTACTAAGCTGAAAGTCCTCAGAACTGTGTTATCCCTAGCACAAAGTTGAAGATATTTAGTCTCACCAGTGCTTGAGACCTTTACAACTGCACCGCACAATTTAGGTGAGATGTTCTTATTTAATTCCCAAACACAAATGACACAGCAGCCTGTTGAGAAATCCCTTAACAACATCCCTAATTGGCAATGTGACCTGGACCATGACAGTCATGGCCCTAAAGACAAACAGGGTCACTGAGAGGTTGCCCACACCACCCTGTGAGGTGCTTACTGTGTCTGGCTTCTGAGACTTTAAAGGAAGATGGAGGAATCTCTGTCCCTGTGTGCAAACACTCATCTCTGACCATCCTTCTAGACTCTTGTTGCCTCAGTGACCCACTCCAGAAGGGAGGGAAGTGCTTTTTATGGAGAGGTGAGGAGTTACAGCAGCACATGCACATCTCAGTTGTTGGGAGTGCACCACAGCACTGAATGCTCCAACACTCTGCATGAGCGTTGGGGTACTTTAGACAGCTCTGCCCCCTGGGCCAATAGTGATTTCCCTGTCAGTTCAAAGATTTCTCTCATTGAAGCCTTTTTTCCCTTTCTTTACTGACTGGAAACTCAGAGGAATCATTGTCAGCATAGCTGACAAATTAGAAGAACAATATTGGTTGTAAATGCCATTGTACACCTGAACCTTTGTAATTAGCACCCATAGAAAGGAAAACTGTAGCAAACTCAGGCTGAACAGCAGGTTGATGGTATGTTCTGCCATCACAGCTCAGCCTGACACAGCCTCAGCTTGTTCTGTGCAGAAACCTGAATGAGAAAAATTTACAGCAGCCAGAAAACCTGGTATGAAAATCAAAATTGCACTGCCAAATGTACTGGCCTCAGAATAGTGCAACTGAAATTTTTTATTTAAGAAAGGCACCATCTACTTTGCATATAATTATACAAATATGGGGTAGCCTGAACACATACAACAGGTAACAGGTACATGATAGGTTGCACAGCCTGGGCAACAAGAGTGTACTTGTGCTCAGAACTGCTGTGCTGTTGTAATGTCTTGTCTGAAAAACTTCTGTTGGCTGCCAGTTTGGCTGCCAGTTTTACAGACATTGACAAGAATTTTCTCCTTTTCCTATAAACACATTATTTTTTCTGCTTTTTCAAAACAAAAAGACCTACATTTGCTTAAGATACTGAATTACGCAATACATTTAGTCTTAGGCCAGTGATGGATTTACTGTTAATCACGTAGTTGTTGACTGACTGTGAGAGATTAGATAAAGAAGATGCTGTACTTGTAAAGGGAAGATCATATCTCAAGCTGAAAAAGGCTTGAGGTACTGAAATGTAGTTTCAGTTTATTTTAAACAGAAAGCAGTTGTATATAATATTTGTAAAGCTTTCACAGCTCACTTCATTTTACTTTGTATAGCTGGCCTTGCTGGGAACTAGGGAGAAATGTGGGGAAGGGTTCACACAATGTCTTTTAGGCACCTAGCTGACAGGTCCTGGCAGTTATGCAACTTTCTGAAAGCTTCTGATTTTCATCTAATTCAGCTGTTTAAATTAGCTGGTGTGAACAATTTACCCGGTGAGAGCAAATGGCAATGTAAGGGGGACACAAAATAATTTCTGAAACATTTGTCAAAACTACTTCTGAACAGATCGTGTATGCAGAATAGATGCCAGAAGAGTCCACCAAGAAGGTTTATTGGGTTTTACCTGGGCAGAGCTAGGAAAGTAGCTACTTCTCTAACCTTACTCATTGTGTAGCAGATGTATCTCCCAAATTCCTCCTGATGATAATGTTAGAGGTAATACCTATCCTACTTCAGTTTCATGAGTTTCTAGGATACACCAGCTCCATCTCCAGATCTCTCTAGACTGTCTGAACAGTGATGGTACACAGGTAGGTCAAAAAATAACCAGATGAGACTATTACATTACACTGGGTGTAACAAAATCTGTAAGCCTCAGTTGAGTCTATGTTGTGACGTTTTGGGGACAATATTTTATGTTCGCTTCTGTTTTCTGTGCTCAGGCTGGGAACCAGAAATTGTTTACATCCCAGAGGGGATACCTAAAATCTCAGCCTGAAAATTCAATCTGATTCAAATTCCAGTAATAATTAGTTTCTGCTGTAGGGAAGTTGATTTGGAAAAAGCTTGGTTAGGGTGAAAATGGAACACAGTTACCAGTTTCAGTTTGAAGGGCACAAGGATGATTTGCAAGTACTCTGCAGAGCTGCAAGAGATGGGGGTAGGAAATTGCATACAACTTTGTGTGCAAGTTTACAGCATCAAAATGAGCACTCTCAGCCTGTGAGTTTGTTGGGACTCTTTCAAGTAAGAAATCTTTGTGATGCAATCATAGCTCTTGAATTTAATTTTAAAAAGATACTGTTATTTAATAAAACTGTCTGTAGAAAGGTCAATCTTTCCCCTGGAAACAGATTTCACTGAAACTAGAATTTTGCTACAGATGTTTGGATGTTCTGATATGATAAGCCTGCAATTTAATATGGTCAATATTTCATTTTTTTTCCACAATATGTGTACATGTTGTGACCAGAACAGATTTAACAAGAGAAAGAATGGGTCCATAGTATCCTCTGTATCTCTTGAAGAGTTGATTACTGGATTTATAATTCTTCTACATGACTGGGAGCTACAAAGAGTAATTGAAATTAAAAGTAACTGAGACTAAAATGACAACAGAAAGGTGATCTTATGTTGTGTTGCTAATATTATGAAGAAGAACAGAATGAAAGAAGCTGGGCAAATGGTGCTTGAGGCACAGTTAGTTATTTGCTTTTTTCTGTTTGCCTGGTATTCCATCTTCACAGTGTATCTGCTCTTCTCATACATGAAAACTACAGAGCAATGGTTTTGCTATAAACAAACATCATCTATCACTCTTGCCTTCCGTAGCTACATCCAAAGCATGTCACTGAGCTGCAGACAGAGGGGAAATACTTCTGGCATGTGGCTAAGTCAGCCATGTGTCAGTCAGGAGTTTATATTCTGACTCTTTGCCCTTTGCTGCTTTGCCCTACTTGAGCAGTGGTTTGTGTGGGAGACATTGGGCTTCTTTTTACACTTCCTGCTGGCCCATGTTTCTATTATTCCATGGTGACACAAGGAACAAATTGGACCAGCGTATTGCAGATTTGGCTGCTGTACTGGGAAACAGCTGTGGAGGAAAACTACAGATACAGTGACAGGATCTGAGTTATGCAGAAGTATGACAATAGACAAGTCAGAGGCAATGAAAAGTCTTGAATGGCACTTTGTGGCAATTGGGAGAAACTTCCTGGAAACCTATGGCATGGACTGTTGTTAGCTTACACCTTACACAGAAAGCCATGTAGAGCCCAAATTAAGTCCGTGTTACTCTGCCTTTGTCTCAAATCAGCGGAATCAGTGAATAAATGCATTGCTCACACAGCTGTTGGCACCGTGAATGGAGGGTGGCAGGAGAGTCAGGGCCTGACTGTCAGCCCAGCACAACAGGAGGGGCTGACCCTGGATCTGAGAGAAGGTTCAGGCAGTGGATGTGCTGTTCAGCAGAGGACTCAGTATGAGCCGGGTGAAAAGTATTGATGGCTACATACAGGCCGCATGTTGCCCTAGGGGACACTTTTTTTCTTGTCTGTTGAAAATAGCATCAGTGCTGACTGCAGCTGAAGCCTCACTTCTTGTAAATGACTTCAATCATAACAGAATTAGTGTGACCACAGCCTCAGAGCGGGACAGCCCTGCTTGGCGTTCAACAGGCTCCTCCTTCTGAGCATTCAGTAGCTCTCCCTGGCTTAAATAAACAGCTTTCTGAACATCTACAGATCTGTTAATTGGCTCTGCTCGTTAGCAAGTGTTTTACAACTGCTGCATTATATGTAAATTAACCTATTCTGAAAGTAAACGTGTTTTATTCTAAAAGGCAAGAAGGCCTCAGTCCTGCAGCCCGTGGAGTCCCAGGAGGAGGAGCAGGGCTGGGTCCAGCAGGGCCCTGCTGCTCTGGGGACACAGGTTCCCGGGGGTGACACAGCCATGCTGCAAATGGCATTATTTTAAAGCTGCCCTTCCCCCACTAACTGTAAATATTGCAGCCTCTTCAAAAATACGGCTTTGCTGTGCTCCTGAGCATGGCTCAAATTCTCCCATAGTCCTTTAACAGATTGACTGTTTACTTCACTTTCCAGCCACATCAAAAGGTCAGAGGAAAGAGCTGGACAAGAGGGGAAGGGACTGGAATCACCACTCTTCATGTACTATTTAGCAGGAGGGATTAAAATCTGCCACATGTTTCTGTTGCTTTAGGTGCAGAGTACTGCAAATTCCCTCTTTGACCTTGCTGGTGCTTTATTAAAACTGAGGATGAGAGATTTGACAGCTGAAATTACTACAGAAATCTTCAGGAGATTCCTGCTGTGCCCCTTAGATGTGACACCAGCCTTAAATCAGTGTACACAGGTAAGCAGATGTTTTAGAGAGCCCTTCATTTACTCTTACAGAAGGAAAAGTCAGAGTGATATTGTGAACACACATACTGTGATTAAGATTTCCTTGTCGCTTTGGAGCAACCCACATATACATACTAGAAGGAAGATATGCCTGGCCACTGCATTGTATGCTGGGGAGAGAGAAAAAGAGAGAAGGAAAGGAAGGGGAATTAAAATAAGGCAGGTAAAGATAATGTAACTAAAGAATGTAAGTCAGCTTTGTGTCCTTTTAAGAGACATTTTATACAGTTCTGACCTTCTTGTCCTTATTTATATTTTTGGTTATATTTTTTTTTCTGAGCTATCCCATATTTGTATTTCATATTAAAGACAAAATGAAGGTATTTAGGCACTTCATGTGCTAGGATATGGCTTATTTCTGCTAAACTTACTCTAAAGCAATAGTAAAGAGAGAGAAAGAGAATAGGTTTGTTTCTGCCAGAAGAAAATTAAATGGACTCAATCCTTATGCTTCTCATTCCACACCTCTCAGTGGGAAGCCTCTTATTGTATATCTAGGTCTAGTTTTGCTTGGTTTTATCAGAGGTAGCAGAGAACCTTCTAAGTTACATTGTGTTTGTTCTACCACTAATGCTGGCATGTGGACACTCTGTGTAGCAGGGCAAGAGGCACTAGTTTGGGGCCTGAAAGGTTAAAGGATACTAGTGTGGAGCTGAGAAAAAGAGTATGGGAAAGGGATAACAATCTCTGCTGACAGCAAACCAGTTTGGCAGCCTTCACCCTGCAAAGACTTTTTTTCCAATTTAACAATGCTATTCACATTCAGGCAGCTTTGTTCCAGTCCCCTATCTGCTGCATACCACAGCATTCACTACTTCCCAGATTTTATCCTTGCAGCTGCTGTGGCAAAATGCATCATTTGGCAACTAATTCCAGCTTTAGAATTAAGCAGAAATACTGTTTGCTGTTTTAGGACTGATCCAAAGAACACTTTTAGGGAAGCAATACACTAGAACCTCACATGATACTGGCTGTGTGTCCTTTTTCCCTTTTTTCACAACATCCAATCCACTGAATGATCCTTACTCATGTCTGAGGAGGAAACCTATTTATTCTAAGGAAACATCAATGAAGAGCTGATTTGGTAAATATTAAACAAATGATTCAGTAAGAATCACTATAGAACATACACTCAGTGTTTTCTAAAAGTGGCTTTATCTTTAAAAGGAATGTGAATTACAGTAGGGGGAGAGACGTTTTATCTCCCAAACTCTGAAGATGACTTCATGTACTGCTCGCGGTTCCTGTAAGCACTGTAGATCTGGGCTGATAGAGTACATTTCTGTGAAAGACTTTGTGCCTTCTTTGAAGTGATTTGGTTCAGCTGGTTTTCTAAATCAGCTTTTCATGGATTTCAGGAAATGCTTGGGGGAGGGGAGAATCACTTTCTCATAATGCAGGTGACACTGCCAAATCAGGCATCTCAAGTCATTCACAGTTGCAGTTCTGGGGGCACTGTTTTTGTGTTTCATGAGCAGATGGAAACAGAACAGTCTAATGTAGCGTAACTTTCTCTGAATGCAGTTTAGCCACTAGAAATTACAGCTGAAAATGTAGAGGCTTAGGCTCTCTGAATCCTGTCATGGAGCTAAGGCATAGATTATTTTAACATGTCAAATCTGTGCTCTGTAGATCTGGAGGGATTTAAGATGAAAAATATCTTTTTTAGGTGTAAGGATGTCTGCACCTTTGTTGTTTTGTGTATGCCAATTTTCAAAGAGAACTAGGCTATCCTTTCCCCAATGCCTCACAATTATACAGCATTCACAGACTTTTAAAGTGTGTGAAGGGCATTTCTGGACATTTTTATTTTTCCCCACCAAGGTTCATGGGGTTTGGTTATGTCAGACAGCAACCTCTTCTGGCTTAGGGCTTTGTACCTTTCAACAGAAATAAGGCAAATCAGAGTTGGTGCAGTTTGCTCAGTCAAGGGTTCGATTTACTCTATCAAAAACTATGCATCACTGCAGTCTTAACACATTGTCCCTGCTCTCCTGGATTTAGGAGATGGATTCTTGTGCAGATTTACCTGAGTATATTTCATACTTGCTTGCACCTTTCTGTTGTAGGCTTTTGCAGGCAGGAATCCTCTGCGTGCTGGACTAGCACTAAGACAGACTAATTTGGTAGGGCAAAGAAGCAGGAACACGTGGAGACCTGTCTGCACTTATACACTCAGTCAAGCAGTTAGTCTGTCAGCAGGATAGGTGCCAGAGTCTTTAAAATTAAAAACAGAGATGCTATTTTTTTTAAAACGGTGGCAATAAATTTTATTATGTTAATATAATTAAAAATATTATAAAATAATAAAATATTCTGCTTGGCAGAAAAATAATGCCAGGGTTTTAAAACCCCAGGTTTGTGCAAACACTTTTTGTAAACATAAGAAATCAAGTGTTCAGGTTCCATCGCAAAATACAGTACACGGCTACAAAAATAAGTTTGCTCACTGTCAAACATATTTAAAAACCCAGGATGCTGGATTTTGTTACACATCCCTAATGTGTCCCTATACAGTTAATGCTGCACTTATATCTGAAATGGGAAGGATTTCAGATAGTCCTTTAAAACAGGATTGAGTGGGATCTGATTTAAGTTCTCTCTTCCAAAAGTCTTCACGATGCTTTTCCGGCAGAGCTCCTGCAGTGGCTGCACCCGGACCTTGCGCAGGGGGGTAACCAGTACCTTCCTCGGGGAACTCAGGTAATGTTCCAGCAGCTTAAAAAGACAGTCAAATGTCTCTTTGCTGCCATCCAGGCTGAAACGCCCGGTCTGAAAGTTAATCCGGATACTGGTGGGCCCAGTCGCAGTCTTAACACTGATGGCAAAGAAGCAATTCTTTTGTGTGCTGTCCCTGATGAGGAAGGTGCCCTCGGGCTCAGACTTCAGCTTTTCGTGGGCAGCACTGACAGTGAGAGGCCCCCAGTAGAAGCCACAGGCATCCAACAGGCTGCTGGCTCGAGTGATGCTACTGAAATCTGCTTGGGAGCGAAAGGTTCGGAAGTGTGTGGTGCCCTGTGCCTGCACAGTCCCCAGCCGGCCAGGGCCCTGGAAGCCTCGTGCCTGTGAGCGATCCCGTGCCGGAGGGTCAAGAAGCCGTCTTGGGTCTGCTCCAACTGCATTATCTGCTGACACCTTGCTGTGTGCTACCATCCTACAGCCGAGAGCGGCGGATGCGGTCTTCCATAGCGTCAGCGGCTATGGCAGGGCGGCCTTCCAGCAGCTATTCTGAAATGCCAAAGAGACACACCATGTGAGATCCCCAGGGGCGAGCGACCGCAGGCGCTGAATGACCAGCTCTTCCATTGATACGCCTCCCACCCATTATAAAATAATAAAATATTCATTTTCCAGTTTACACCAGGTAAACAACTGCTCACTTTCAGACAAGAATAGTAAAATATCGCTATGGCAAAGTCCAAAGCTCCAAAAATATTTAGCAAGGATCATTAACAGCTACAGAAGATAATATAGTTTCCCTGCTATGAGCCCCTTTCAAGGCCTAGCAACTTAAATGACTGCTCAATGAGAAGTTATCTCGTGTATGCGCTCTCCTATTCTCAAGTTTTTACAGAACAAAGAAACAAGGTTTTACAACTGAATTTCAAATTTTTCTCTTTTCCCAAATAATGACATTTCCAATTTTTCTCTTTTCCCAAATAATGACTTTGTCTGCTGAGTCAGAACTCAGCAGACAATGTCATTATTTGTTGCATTGTGTGAAAAAGAGAAAGTGGATGAAGGCTATGCTTCCAGGTAATTGGGGGAGAGAGTGAGGTGAGGTGTCATTGTATGACTGAAGTGTAGCTTGGAGAGGGAGCCTGTAACACGGTCAATTTACACAGTAAATCCTAAAACTTCTTTCCTGTCTCCTGTTAACCTGAGGCTCAACCATAAAAGGCAATTTCCATTCCCCCAAGTTTCCCTTGGGACAGCAATGCTACAACCTACTAGCTTATACAAATCAGCCTCTGTGAACCCTTAAAGCATTACTCCGCAGTGTCTCTCTCTCTTTTTTTTGTATTACATGCACTTTACGTGGCCCAATCTAAATTGCTTCCTATTGATATATCTTTCAGCATAAGGGACTAAATTCATCCCTCGTGTTACTTCAAAGGAATTAGCAGTGCTGCACCAGCAATGAGTTTGGCCTGAAATGTCTGCCTCTGAGAGTGTGGTTCAATACATCTCTGCTGGCTGCCTTGACCTTACTGGCAAGCATAGATTTTAGGATTTATCCCTATAGTCAGATATAGATCTGCAGCAGCAGCTTGTTGAGAAACCTTGAAGGATTCTCAGAAATGAATCCCTTAGCCATCTCACAGTTCAGGGTAATATGCTAATGAAGATTTCAAAGAAAGTACACCGCTGGATTCCCGTCTGTGCTAATTTAACAACTTGATGTTTGGTTTCATTTAGGGCATATTACCTCCTCAAGCAGCTACGAGGGTTACAAAATCCTGAAACTGACAAAGTAACAGGCTGAAAATAACACTGGGCTGCTCTGCACAGCAGAAAGAAACTGATGCCAGTTTTTCCAATTACTGGGCCAGGATTATCGCCCAGTATTTAAAGTTAAAAATTCAATTTCAGGACACCCTGGGGAGAAATAACCGCTAAGCCCGGGATCTAAAAATGAAAGGGCTCCCTAGCAGAAGCCGTGGGGAGTCAAGCGAGAGTCTGCAATGCCTTCCCAAAGCGCATAGAGTAAACAGGGGATACGCCAGTCTCCGGAGCCCGAAAGCCAGGGCAGGGATCTGGGACAAGGGCGCCACGACTGCCGCGGAGCGGAGCCTCCGGCGGGGTCCGAGACCCGGCTCGGCCCGGCAGGTCCCGGCGGCGGTGCGGCCGTGCGGGCTCTGCGGGCCCGGGCTGCCCCGGCTCCCAGTGCCGGCGCGGGGCTCTGCACAACCCGCTGCGTGCTCGCTTCACTGCTTGTCCTGCTGTTCCACACCAGGCACGGCAGGTCTGTCTGAGCACAGACACTGAGCCAAAAAGGGAGGGAAAAAAAAATTTAAAAAATTTTAAAGGGCAAAGACCCTGAAGCCACTACGCTCTTGCACACTTGGCAGGACTCCTCCGACATCTGAGCCCACTGGCTGCGGCGCCCGAGCCTTTCGGTGCACGTCGCGGTTCGCGCGAAGCCCCCGGGACAGAGACTCTCCCTTACCTCGGGGCGCCGCGGGTGGGGGCCGTCCCCGGATCGCAGCACACGCTGCCAGTCCCAGTCCGGCTGCTAGTCCTGGTCCTGGCCCCGGCGGCCGGCCGAGCATCCTCCGGCGGGGGCCCTGCCTGGCGCCGCGGCGAGCCGGGGCTGCCGCGGGGCGGGCGGGCTAGCGGCACTTCCTGCGCTCTGGGCCCGTGCATCGCCCCGGCTTTCTATTTAACGTGGCGGAGGTCGGCTCGGCTCCTCCCCCGCCTTCTCGGAAAACATGTGGCTGTGTTCACTTTCGCTTTCCCAAAGACTTGGTGGCCCTGAGCCAGCAGTAGCACTGGCTCCGGAGAACGGTCCGCGGGCTCCACGCCCCGCCGCTGGGGATGCTCTTCGACCTCGCTTCTCATGTCGATCTACGTCTGGGTTTACTCTTTTTTTCCTTTTTTTTCCGGACAGCCCCGGCGGTGCAGGCGGTGGCCGCGGGCAGGGTCAAGAGGTGCTGTGGGGGAAATCCGAGCACGGGAGCGCTCTGAGGCCCCAGGGAGGCGAGGGGACACTAGAGGTAGGTGATGGATGAGGCTCTGACTGGCAGTTGCCTCAAAACGTAGGGGAGGGAAGTGGCAAGAAAAGCAAGCAAGCAACCGGTGTGGGGAGGTTTAACGTGAAAATAGCTGCTCTCCTCAGAGCTAACAGGTCAGCATGGACAGAAGAGGTATAACTTAAATGTCCAAGAAAGAACAAATATTAGATCAATAATCTCAAAGTGAGAAAAGAATTCAGAGAAGCCTATAATCCTTCCACTGAGAAGACTGTAAAGATGCTACACTGGGGTTTGAGTTCTCAAAGTAGAATTTTCCTGGGGTTTTCTATAGAGTAATCAGAATTAAAAGTAACTATTCAAATCCCAGCTGCATTTATAACCTTGCTAGCAGCCAGTGCAGCAGCCTTGGAATGCTGTTCTGCTCACCCAGAAGGAGATTTGAAACCTCAAATACCACACCAGTGTCTTATGTGCTCCCTTAAGCAGGCCCAGTAAAGTGTGCTTTCTTCCAAAGAGTATGTTTCTTAAAGTTTTAAACATGTTTTAAAGGCCAAGAAGCTTCCTTGGAGTTAACATGATGTTTTGTGACAATGAAAAAGAAATAACTCTGTCAAATGATTAAGGGGAGAGGGGCTGGCAAGGCCTTGTGAGTTGTTCTTTGGGATGAAGTTGAGGGAATGTTTTTCCTGCTTTGAGACTACATATTCTTTTCAAAATCCAGTGTGGTCGCAGACTGACTTAACGGGATGGCAAGTCCTTACAGGGATGTGCAGCAAGTGATGCAGCACCTTACAGTGATGTGCAGCCAGTGTACAATAGGTGAACCGGGAAATTTCTGGTGATGCTTTAGCCACCAAAATTTACTGCTTATATTCTGTCACACAAAAGTACAATTGTCATGAATTTAAAGAAGCAGTGTGCCATTAATTTTAAGACCTGGCACAGAGATTCACTTTATGCTCAGACTTCTCTCTCAAGCTTTGAGCAACAGAGTTTTAGTCAAGTTTTGGCATAAGCAGCCGGGGGAAGCTCATCTGATTTACTGTATAAAGCAAAAGCATGAAGGAATGGCAGAACTGAATCTTACCTTAGAATTTGAACATGCAATATTGCCACTTTGGTGTGGTGTGCTCCGTGCAGGAGTAGATTCCGTGGCTGGTTTGGATACTGTGTTGGTGTTCACACAGGTAGCACAGCCAGGCCTTGCCCTTAACAGCTTGCAGTCTACTTAGGCAAGACAAAGTCCCCTTTCCTCGCCCCCACCCTTCAATGAAAAGGGTTTTGAAGTGCTTAACTCTGTCAAGATAAGGCAAACCAGAACTAAAAGTACAGCTCAGATCCTCAAAACTCCTCCCCCTCCCTGGGCGCCCAGCGAGCGAGCTCCCTGCTGCTGCAGCCTGCTCCTACCATCGCTGTGGCTTTAAGGAGCAGAGCACCGCATGGCTGTAATGCAGCACAGTGGCGTGCGTGCTTTTCACATGAGATGGAGTTGGCTGAAGGTTGCTGTAGATGTGCCAGGAAAGCTGTTTCACTCTCACGTAATTTTTAATTTTGTAAGATCACAGGAGAAATAAAGAGCCTGCAGGTGCACATGCAGCCTGTCTGCCATGGACTGAGTAGTGCAGCTGACAAAGTGTCTGTCCAAAAAGTCGTCTTCACTGAGCAGGAATGTGGTAATAATATTTAGTTGCAAAGCTTCAGAGCTTGGCAAGGCTTGAATGGGCAGGTGAACTCCTAGTCGCAGAGGAGAGCGATGGAGTGAACCTGCCAGCTCAGACACCAGAAGCCAAGTGTGTCAAGCTGCTGCTTATGGAGTTTGACACCATCCCCGTGTGAATCAGAGTGAGAGGGGTCTGGGGTACTCCATGAAGTGCCTTGGAAAGGCTTGCCCAGGAGCAGCAGGCTTCAGCTGTAGTATGTGAAGGAGATTTGCGCAGTGAGTGAAGTTTTTGTGACAGAAGGAGTTGGGAGTTTAGATGTGAGGGTCCCACAGGTTGAGCTTTCTTGGAAAACCTTCGGGTTTATCCAGTCATGCTTTGTTTTTGCAACCCTCCATTCCCATCCTTCCGTTTCCCTTCCTGCATCCTCTCCCTCGAATTAAACTCTGGGCAGCGTGTGCCTTGGGAAGAGCTCCGTGCCAGCAGGATCCGACAGGATGCGGTCACTGTACCCAGTAGAGGGCAGTGCAGAAATGGAAACCGGGGCAGAGCTGCTGGACAGAGCACATGAGGAAATCTCTCTAGATAAAGGACTGAAGGTGAAAGCACTGCTGCCAGTCCAGGTGATTCTGATCTGTGCTCTGGCAGCCTAATGAGCACCTGCTGCTTTTTGCAAGGTGAATTAGACTTACAGACTGGCAAGTAAAGCCTTCCATGCCAAATGCCTATTTTTATCTTCTTCATGTGGAGAAACAAATTGTGTTCCCTTTCTTCCCTGCTGATGGTCTCAGAAAAGAAAAGCAAAATCTGGAGAGTAAGAAAATTATTGGGAGACATTATCCCATCTTCCTTTCTCCCTTGTTTCTAGAGCAGGAAAGTAAATGCTTTTGTTCTGAAGGTTCATATCAGTAACCTTCCAAAAGCTAGGATAAAGAACAAACTCAGCTTTTGTTAAAATTACAAGTCCTTAGCCCTATTTTGCAAACACTGTTTTGGAAAATGACAAAAAATTCAGAAGAATTTCTGGGCATTTGTGCAGCAGGAGCATGGCTCACTGGCTAGAAACAGGGCAAAGGTGACACGGAATCTGTTTAGAAAGCACTGGGAATAGGGATGCCCGGTAAGGTTTGTCAGGAGGCAGCAAGAGAAAAAACATGGTCTTGAAAATGATTTTGAAGGTAGGAGAGTACTGTATCTGTTGGGAATATATGCCAGCTGGTTAGTTTACCAAACCCCACACTCTTAGCCCAACTAACAGCAGAGCAATGCAGGCAGAGCTTCGTCTATTTGTGCTCCAAACCTTTCCTCACCCTCTGAAACCATCGGGAGGGAGGAGGTTATGATACCCTGTATGGTATTCCCCAGTACAAATCCCATTATGGGGCACTCCACACCCTGCTGAATTCATCCCCACTGCAGGGACAGTCCTCTGGAAAAAAAAAAATAAAAAAAACCTGAAAAGCTTAGGAAATCAGCAGGCACTTCCCATTTTAGCTTTTTCCTAACCTTTGAGAATAGAAGCAGACACTGATTCTGTTATGAATCTGGATTAATGGGCAGGCTAATGTGTCTGTGGGATAGCATGTTGTTTGGTACAGTAAGTGGGTGATCAGTGTGGGAATTAATATGGAATTGCTATTTTCTTGCAAAAACAGTTCAGTAAATAGGATCACATATTTTACTATTACTGTTTTGAGATTAGAGCCTCTCTTGTGCTGATACTGTACATGGTAGCTCTTATGTGAATGTGCTCAGTATCTAAACTGATCAAATCACCAACATCATCTTTAGAAAAGGGGAACTGAAGCAACAAAAGATTCAGTGATTTGCTTGAAGTCAGAGAGTGAGATAGTCTGCAGAAGGGCTAGGAATGGAATATAATTTAGGTCTTCACAGCCCTATACTAGAAACTTAACCACAATACCATCCTTCCTGTTTTAGTGGGTTTTGTTTTCTTCTCCAGAATCTGAATTTTCATTTAAACGAAACCCTTGAAATCGGAATTCTTTGATTTTGCAAGTAAATTAGACACCACACGGTCTCTGAGTCTGCTTTCAGATGCAGCGAAACCAGCCAAGCGTGAACCTCTGTCACCCACTTTGATGAGATATTTGGGTTAGAGCTTGATGCATTTAAACAGGATATGTCCAAGAGATGCAACTACTGTGACAAGACATTTCCTCACACATCCCCATACTATCAATCATTTTCTAAGTTAAGAGGTAATAAAGTCGGCCTGATGAATGCAGGTCATCCTCTTATCCTTTTAGTCAACTCTTCCAAGTAAAAGAGCTATAGATGTGACTCACACTGGTGTTAGCTATCATGCTAGGTATCACTGAAGAACAATGTGTGTCTGGCAAGGCTATCAGGCACAGCAAATGCATCATTCTGCCAAGAACAAAATACATTTTGAGGATGTCACCAATTTGTTATCAAGCCTTGATAAGCATCTACCTAGACAAGGGCGTGCCAATTGGTACAACTTTAATAAATTCTGTCTGAACTGGAATTTGTGCTGTTCTGCAGAGAATGCACAAGTCAGATCCCATCCAGGTAGGATGGATGAGAGGAATTAGTAGTTTTGTCTTCTAAAAAGGATTGCTGTCTTAGTTGTTATGAAGTGCACATATCTGCTGGCTGGAATGAAGAACTGTGGGGTTTGGAAGTTAAGCAAATTAAGTTAATTGTGGACTAAAACTGAGAAACAGCTGAGCCTCTTCATCCCTTAAGTTCCTTTGAATAGTCCATGTTTGAAATATTTCACTGTAAGAAATATAAACTGCTATTTTTCAAATAAGCAATAAATTGACTGTCTGAGGCTATGAGGGAAGTTTCTTTTTCAGCTGACTATTCTGGAATTGTTTATTTGAAATGATGTTAACTACTTTTTTAGGGGTAGTTAATGCTGGTTTCCTTGAGCCCAGACTAAATGGATCCTGTCTGATGTTCAGTGGAAGTTCCTTGTTGATATTAACTAATTCAGATCAAGACTTGCATTAGTCTCATGAATTCAAATGCTGAGCACTTAACCACACAAAAATGTGGTTTGCGCTTTCTGCATTTCAGTAGTTCAGACATCCTTCTTGGTAATTAGTTGAGTGGGGGGAAAAAAAGGGAAAGTCTCAAATTGTTGGTAAAAATATTGTGAAAGGGCAGCCTGCTTTCTGGTGTTTTTTTCATTCAAATGACAAATTTGTCTTGGTGGACTCTGTGTGTGTGTGTGTATGTCTGTATGTGCATACTCCATAAGTGATGAAGGAACTTTGGATGCCTAAAACTAATGTTGGTGCTAATTGCAGAGGTAGCAGGGTGCTGTTCAGGGGAACTTCATCAATAAACACTGGGCTGGACACGTTAAAGCAGCAGCATATAAAGCTAGTTTGGCTTCCAGATACACCTACTGGTCTACAGAGCTTTCAGTGCTGCCTGGAGGAACACAGCCTTTGAATTTCAGAGCCAGTTGCTAATTTTATTCCAGTCTGGCTGAAATAAAACACTGGAGTGATCCTTTCCAAACTGAGCCAGTACAGAGCTCTACTCCCTTTCCATTCTTCCCTTGCTCCCCAGCACTCTCCCCTTGCTTGAAGCCGCTCTGTTTCTCCAGCTCCCTGTTCTCGTGTCTTTTTGGATCCCAGCCCATGAAAGGAGAGTAGTAACTTGGCACAGGAAAATCAGTTGAGGTGCTGAACTGTGCTGTGGGTTTTGGAGACAAGATTATTGTTTGTACATGCAGTTGGAGTCCTCAGGTAGATACATATCCAAGAAATATGGGAAGGGGATTCTGACTGTAAAGAGTGCACAGGAGAGGTCAGGAGCTTTGGGAAAGAATTGTTTTTGAGTGGGAACCTTGAGGATAACAAGCAAAACATCAATTAATAATCCAAAAACATCTCCAGTATATATTTATTGCTACTTCAATGATATCTTCACTCTCTGCTTTTATAGTTTCCCAATCTTTCAGGCATTTTCTACCACTTTTCTTTCTTTTCAGTGCTAGTTTAGATTGTCCTGAATGGTTTACATGACTGCAAATTTTCATTTGCTGCTGCAGGTGGACAGTGTTGATGCTCTTTCTGGTGGTCCCACAATTCCAGAAGCAAATGCTGAGCTTCTACTGTGGTAAGTCAAGGATTGTGGAATCAGTTTCTGATGCATTTTATTCTTGGGCATGATCAACACATGAGGACATTTTTATGATTGGGGTAAGGTAGAGGAAATGACTCAAATGTTCCCTCACGTTTGGTTTTCAGTCCACAGAAACTGATTAAAATTCATTCTTAATATGGTCAAATGGATCCAAATCTCAGTTCCATTTCTTTGACTGTAGAGAGATTCTATAGTCCAAATTAAAAGGAAAAAAAGACTGATACAGTGCTGTTACAAGAGACAGAAGTAGCACACTGGAAGTTGAGAAATCAGAAGATGATGGCAAAGCAGTGTTTTGTAGCTTCTCAGCCAGATCCAGGTGGACAATCTTATTTCTTTCACAATTCACTGAGACACTTTCAGATGACTTGGCTGGAATTTTAAAACTTGAAGCCATCAAGCCTGGGTGACTAAATCTGAATAAATCACCATGCATACTCAGAGAAAAGATCTTCCATGGGCATGAAATGCTGATCTCTGTATTCCTACTGTGCTTGTAATTTACCTTAACTGACAGATCCTTTTTACAGTTGCAGTCAAATCCCAAATCATAAACCACCAAACTCTTCTGATGATGGAATACATTAGGTTCTGCAGTATCTAATAACTCCTATACCCAACAACCAAAACCTACTGAATGTGCACCTTTTATTCAACTGTATGGATAGATCCAAAATAGATTTTATTATCGGCTTATGGTCTTCAAAGTATTGAGAAATAATCCAGATTTCTGTTCCTCCTCTGTCCCTGGAGAAAGGATAGGTCCTGATAGGTGGGTCAATAATTTTCTTCAGAGTACAAATATTAATTCCTCATTTGCCAAGAAAAGAAAACGAAAAAAACCCCACCATAACTGCTCTTGTAGAGAAAGAATTGGATTTTTTTCTTCAGACATTTTGCCTCTCCAAATTTATTGCAAACCTCAGCCAATTTTATATGTGAACTCAACAAGCTGAGTTCAAAATAGATTAGCTTCACCATATTCCAGCTCCAGGAAAATTTCTAGGAATCAGGAGAATACGCTGACAGCTTCTGACAAAAGATAAAAAGTCCTTTAAATGTAGAATTTTTGGCATCTGTTAAAGAAACGTTATCCAACAATATTAATGAAACATTTTCTACTTTTAGAAAGATCTTTGTTAGTTAGATACAGACCTCACCAAGCACACTTTTGGATTAATTAAGAAGAAATATTATGTTATGTAAAATTAGTGTAGCTTAGCATGCAGGCCTTGATGTCCCCTATCAGTAAATTAGATAATTAAGAATATGAAAATGGGAAGAGTGCCTAGCCTGGAGGATTTTCTGCAGGAGTTCTGGAGAGATCTCACTGAGCTGCTCTTGCAGGGAGGTTTTCTGTCTGTGGTGAATCACTTTTCCACCACTTTGTCCCACCACTCAGGGCCACTTTGTCCTCTGAGAGTGCAAGAAGTCTTATTGTCACTTATGTTAAACTGGAAATGAGTGCTGTGCTGTATTTCAACTGCAGATCTATTTCAGTTCACAATAATGTCAAAAGAAAATACTGGCAAAATGTCTGATAATGAGTCTAGAGGAAGCTGTACCCTCAGTCACATAAATTGAATTGAGCTCGCCAAGGTAACCTTCAAAAACTTACTGAACATGTGGGTAGTGACCTTGATGACCTGAAACCACAGGTAACTCTAATACAACTTTACTCCCAGAAAAGCCTTTTGGAAAGGTAACTGGAGCTATTCTTACAGGAGAACAGTTTAAATTTGTATTTCTCCTTAGTTCTTTGCTCCAGCTGTCCTGTGCTGGCTCTGTCTTATACCACTAGAGTATGGGCTGAGTTACCTCTCAGTTTGTACAGCAGTACCAAAACTGTGTCTGTGACTTTCAGGGTTTACTTCTAAACAAAATGATCTGTATATTCCTGATATTGCAGTCTCATCCAACAAAAATTAATACAGCCTTCAGGTAGCTGCTGATTTAGTACATATCTTAGCGGAAGTTCCATAATTAGATTTCTCTAATCACCAGTTTGAAAATCAGATTAGCTGTGTGATAACTTGTAAAGAAAAAGCAGATATAATTCTTCCCATGCCAAGTGTTGGGGCTTTTTTCCGCAAGAACTTTTATAAGCAAAAAGATGCAATTAAACATCTACTACAATACTAGCAAGAAATACCAATAAATGTATGAATGTAAATTTAAATACTGTGCTCTCTCTCATGACTTCCCATATAAATAGGTTTATATACTCTCTTCCTAAGTCTGTAAGAAAGATTAAATTATAACAGGGAGTACTTTTTGCAGTTAAATCCTTTGTAATGCTCATACAGTGCCGTATGTATGTACGTAGTGCTCGTACATTGCTCCACCCATGGCAAAGGTGGAGCAGCTACAGACAAGGTCCTGCACATCCTGAGAGGTTTGCTGAGCTTCAGAGGCCAGCCAGACACCCAGAATTTCTGGGTACATTAAAAATGCCCCAGTATCTTCCCAAATCTATGCTCAGAGTCTGTGCTCTGGTCAGGAGGAAATTTTTTCAAGTTTAGACATATTTGCTAAAGACTTTGCAGAAGTTTCATCAGAGCCCTTCAGAAAATTTCCCATTCCAGTGGTGTATAAACACACCAACAATAGTACAGTGTCTGTGTTCTTAGGAATTGTCTCAGGAATTTTTTCTTTGTTGTGCAAGGTGAACATTTTGTTCTATAGTTGGTGCTGTTGCTTTAATAAGAATGTGATGGATGTGCCGTGGCTATAGGAGGATGCAAATGTGACTTCACATGCAGACTTGACTTCTGCATCCAAAATGCTGCCACTGGCTGTTGGGCAGAGATCTCCAAGTAGATGTTTTTAGCAAAACACAAAAGCAGGATTGCACCCAGGATAGAGCAGCGGGGTCCTGACCTTAGCTCTACTGCTAAAAATAGCCTGGTTTTGAAGAGATTAAAGACAAAGACATTTACAGCTCTCTTCTAGATACACTTGCATTACAAATTTTGAATTAGCTGAAAGGATACTGCCTAACTCCTCCAGTTTAATTCTGGCCTTTTATTCCTTGCATATTTTATCCTTACTTTCTTAGTGTCCCGTTTTCCTCAGGACAGTCATTGACCATTGGGCCACAGACCAGGGGAGCCCCAGGCAGAGGCTGCCAAGAGTTCCCTGCACTGGAGGGTTCCAAGTGTCAGGGCTGGAAAAAACAGCTTGCCTGGTTCAAAAAAGTCCTCACTTCTTCCTTGCTCATGGGCCATACTAAAAACAGCTCACCACTCATAAGGGTGCATTGTGGTATTCCAGCTGTAAGTCACAGCATTCCATGCTTTTACTCCTCTCTTTCTAGGAAATTCAATAAAAAACTCAGTCCAATGCGCGCGCGCACACACACACACACACACAAGAATGCATTTACTCTCAGTGGCTGCATTTACCATCAAAGTTGGTAAGGTTTCCTGAAATTGGTTTCTGATCCCCCTGAAAGGCTCTGGGTTTTTCTTCTTCTTCTTTTTTTTTTTTTTTTCTCCAAAGGTTAATTTCAGGGAATCTGAACTACATACATGAAACTCTAAAATATCAACTGTGTAGATAAATTGTGGCATCAGGGGCGTAATGTGTGTGTGACCTGTCTCCAGTTCCATGAATTCCAGTGAATTCCCAGTTTTCACTAGCAGGTGGCAGGTATATCTGAATGTGACTATTTTCTGTTCATTTTGTACCAACACGTGGTTGTGATAGTGGGGGAGGAGTAGGAGGGGTGTGATCTGGGGGGAGAGAGAAACTCTGGAATGGAGCCTGGGGAGGTATAACCCACTGGTTGTTAGGGAGTTGCACTCACTGAGTTGTTTCAGGTCATGTATGAATCCTCTTAATGTGACAGACTTGCTGCATGAAATGCCAGGAGTGGTACAGCCTGCAGGGCTTTGGCAAACTGATCATCTCGCATGATTCATGCAGCATCCTTGCTCTGCTCTGCCTGTGATGATCTCTCAAATGTGACCTTGAAAGGCAGGGCTAAAGCTGAATCTCACTGTAAAAATTACCCACAAGCAGAGTTTTGTGCAGCATAAAAAAGAGAAAGTGATCCCAAGTGTCTGAAGCTGCCAGTGTAGGTTGCCAAAGCAATTCATGCTGGATGAACTGCATGTTTGTACTGGTTGTTTAGAAACAACTTTAAGAGACTTCCCTCTCTTCATTTCATTCATACCTTACCTTTGAGACACTGACAGTGTCACTGCCAACTTCCCAGAAGTCCTGTGGCTGATTCTAATTTGCATAAACTATTCTGCATACTGCTATGTGCAGACGGAAATGTGTATTTTCTTGGTTTTTTTGTTTCTTCCCTTATCTCCTCCCAGCCCCGTTCTCAGGGCTGGGGAGATATGACAGATGCCTGTGCAGGCACAAGCAGATTTGGGAGGATCTGTGCATTTTTTTTCCACTGGGTTTACCACGCTGAGGAGCACTCCATGACTGGAGATAAGTCCTCATCACCGGGGTTTTAGTAGCCATTCCCCTCTGAAAATGGGATTTCAGTGCAGTCATGAGACTGTGCAGAGAGACCATCACTCTTCCAGAGAATCATTACCCCATTTCCTCTTCTCCTAAGTAGGACTTTGCACTTCAATAGAGCACATACCACAGCCTTCCTGCCATCCTGTACCCTGGTACACACACCACACCGATGTTTCATGGTTACAAAGCCAAGAAATGAAAAACTGGGCAATCTCAGATTTATATTTGCATATGAAACTTGAAATCTGCCCACTCACACATGTGTGCACTTACTGACAGGGGTGCTGGGGAAATGTGTGATCTCAGCTCTCACAAAACTGGGACAGAATTGGCAGGAAACACAAGGAAGGCCCTGTCTCAATTTTAAGGGCTGGAATTTGCAAACAATTAGATTTTTCAAACACAGTTTCCTATTATTATTCTTCTTTGTAGAACACAGATAATTCTGTGTTCTACAAAGAAGAAACTTTGCTAGCATTCCAGAATAGATTTTTTTAATACAAACTTAGTGTTTTTTTAATTATCTTAATTACCAGAAAGATAATGTGCTGCACGTGGGAGAGCAGGACTCTCCCGGTTGCTGAATGTGGAAGTCACTGAGTTGAGGCAGGACAGGCTGGCAGAACCCCCTGCTTTTCTGGACCTTGGAGCTCCTGCCTTGCTTAAAACTAATCATGAGACACCAGAAGTATTCAAATATTGAAGATAAGTGGTTCTCTGCTACTGCATCTGCCTGTGCTCACAAGGCACACGCTGCCAGTGTGCTGGTTTCTAAACAGATGAGCTGAGCAATGCAAAGCATCTGTGCAGGTCAGGGATGACTCAAACAAATTCGAGTCAATGGAGAGAAGCAGGCAGAAGGGGCAATATCTCTTCCATCTGAAGTGAATGTATTGAAACCTCATGAAAAACCAACACTAAACACATGTGGCCTTTTGGAAAGCGTCTCTGTGCAACTGCATCCACAATATGTAGAGTGATAAAATCATCTACTGAACTGAGTCGAATGGCAGAGCTGGAGGAGAGCTGTAAATAAAGAGGTAGGCGGTTTCCTGCTAAAACTCCCCTGCATGTCCAAGAACCCACTGTGACTCAGCCATTGCAGTCACTGGGAACTCAGCACAGACACCCTTTTCTAGTTGGGTAGTTTTACTTCTCTTTTTGCACCCTACCAAGAGGGGCTCCATTCATCCCTGGAGGAACTGAACTGACAAATATGACCCATTATTTTTTGTTGTCTTAAGGTAATGATCTCACAGCAGACCCAAGAGGACTGTTCAGACTTCTTATCTGATTAGCAGTGGCCCACCCATACCTGCAAAATGATGTGTCTGCTTGGATCTTTCATGTGAAAGTTCTTGAGACTTATATTCACGTACTTTTACTGGACTCTTACATGCATCCCTTGATGGCCTAAAACTCAAATTTTTGTTGCTTTTGTTTCATGTGCAAAAATATGCAGAAATCATAATTTTTATTTTTTTATTTTAAAGAGTATGTGTGTAAATATGCTGAATGAAAGGGAGACAATTACGTATTTGCTTATAATAGTGTTCCTTCAAAGAATTAGCACCTATGGAAACATGAACTGAGCTGGAAGAAGCCCTTATTAAAGTAACAGCAGTAGCAATGTTGAGTAGGTTTTAGATCAGCAGCATCCAGTCTCACTTGTATGGGAATATTTTATGACTGAAGCAGTCAGATGTCATTTTACTCCTTTGGGCTCGGGGTTTTGAAACATCCTTTGCCATTGAGATAATGCTTTCCCTGGTCCATTTTGAATTTGCACAGACAGTTGCCTTTTGATGTGAAAAATTCTGTACACACACAGCTTTAAACCTGGCAATGGGAATTAATAAAACAGATTTGGGAGATCTGCAGGTTTCCATGAGCTGTTCTGTTTTTCCCTCTTTATCCCATACAATATTAATTCTGCTGCTTCTTTCTTTATTCTTCTGTTCCTACCTTGTCTCCTCTCTTTCACAGTCCTTTTTCTTATTTTTTAAAAAATTATTGTACTCCCTCTTTGCTAGTCCCAGCTAACTCCTTATTGGCTTCCTCCATAACAGTGCTGGAACTTTGTCCCATCTGACTTTTCTCTGTGTGAACAAATACCAATGTCCCAGGTTTAAAATTTACTCCACTCTGTTTTTTTCTGTTATCCAGCCCCATGTTATCTAAGTGACCCTTTAATTTCTATTTAATATCTCTTTTAGTTTCAAGATCTTGTCTGCCTTTTGCTTTCTTTCTGTCTGTTATATTAAGTATACTTTGTACCGGGTTTTTTTTCTCCTTCTGAGAATTGTCTACTTTCTCCAGAGTTTTCAGTTTGGCATCTGAAGGTTATCTGTGGTTCCTTGTTAGTGAACTTCCTTTCTGGGAAGTTCAGCCTCCTTGTATTCTGACTCAAGTCATTAACATCAAAGTACAGTCTTCTTTTTTCTTGCAAATTCCTATAACTGCCCACCTTTCTTCTCTTTTATCTTCCCCAGTCTCCCCAGTGCCCCCCACAGCAGTGCTCTGCAGGGCATGGCCTTACCACAGCTGACACTCAATTGCCTTCCCTCAGCCAGGTCCTGTTGTGCTGCCCTCAGGGCCGTGAATGGTGGAGGACTTGGTGTGTTTTGCAATCCTCCCTTCTGAAAAGCAGGAGTCAGAGTTTTCCCAAAGTGCACCCGGGGAGGGGATACCCAAGGAGCTGGTGCCAGGAAGGAACTCAGATTATTGCCGAGGCCAGAGGGAACTGAGGGGTGGCTGGCACCAGGGACCTGGCACCGGAGAAGTGGAGTAAGGGACACAGAGGACACCGGGTCCAAAGACAGGGGGAGCTGACATCAGAGGCTGGAAGTGCTGGAGATGTGGCCTGGATGAGGGGACTCAAAGGCAGGAGGGGCTGGGGTTCACCCATCTATCAGAGCTGGTGCCATCAGCTGTGATTCTGGCTTGGGGACTGAAGACACGCCTGCCCCATCCCCCTGCCTCCCAGTGAACTGCCCTAAACCCCTTTTTCTTCTACTAGAAATACCAGAAATAGTGTCAGTGCATAGTACATCTACTTCCAAATAGAAGGTTTAATAAACAATCTGATCAATCTGATATCCACACTAAATGATAATTTTATTTCACCAGGTGACCAGAACTCTCCTCCTCCTCCCTCTCTTCCTCCCCCACATACTCTTATTTTAAGTATATTAGTACTTAGGGAACCTTATGGGGCTACGTGGGTGGCACCCCACAAACCCAGAATGGGTGCTGAGATCCTGCCTTCTGAGAAGAGCTCACCAGAATGACCAGTGAGGGCAGTGAGTGGGCAGAGCCCAGTGCTGGGAGTGCTGCACCTCCCAGCATCCTGCAAGGTGACTGCTGACTGTGGCTGTAACAGGACAGCCCGTGCCCACTTCAGGGAGGGAAAGTGCTGCACCCTTACTGGTCATGGTGAGTCATTTGCACCTTCTGCTACATCTGGCATGAATTTCATTTTGAGTTACTCCTGTGCATTTTCAATATTTCCTTCACCAGAAGCTGGAGCCACAGAGGTGGCTTACATTTACCAGAATCTGTCATTAAAACCGACAGCTAGTTCTCATTAGAAGTAAAAGAATCAGGTTTTGAACAGCACTGAACAGTGCCATTTTCAAGTAGTCACATGTGGAGTAAGACTATCATCAGAAATAATAAAGATACCATAATTCCAGATATTCAAATGCACCTGCCTGTACTTTTCCCCTATTAGTGCTGAAATCAAGCAAGGAAACAGTACTTGAGGGACAAGTCCAATTAACCACGAAAAAGATGAATTTACCAGATGACTAGCAAGCCTGTTTTAATCTAAAGGGAAATTTGTGTCACTCTTTTGTCTTTGCATAACACTGTGTGCAACTTAACACTAAGCATTAGCTTCAGATGGGCTTTTGTACCATATTGGATTACATCCACAGTTCTGGTCTCACCCATATTGTGAAGGTGCCAGTGTCTCTTTTGGCCATCCACATTTATGTCAATTGTTTATGGCCTCAAATAACTGTACTGTAAACTCCTGGAACACTCAGAGGATGTGCTCTGCCTTCAAATACACACATTTGTTGTGGCTTGGAAAACTTTCCACCAGGACTTTACCTCAGTGTCTTCTCTGTTTTTCTCTTGTGTGTGTATTGAAGTATTTTGTAGGGACAGATTTAACAGGAACTTGGACTCAGCTTTTCAAAGAAATTAGGAGCAAAACCTTCTTTACTTGCACACTGTGCCTGTCAGGTGTAACTGCAAGGGCTCTCTGCTGAAATAGAAAAGCCACATTGAGAAGAAAGGCAAACAAAGATAGCCAGAATAACACTCATTTGAATTGTGTCTGTTTATATTTGAATCTCCTGTTTGAAGGAAGTTCTATTTTCACCTATAATACTACACAAGTTCCTACAAAAGTCAGTTCAATTTTAGTATTACTCAATTTCTGAAGAAATAATTTGGTTTTGTGTTTAGAAAACTTACTGCCAAGCCCCCTCTGCTGGAGGGAAAAACCATGTTTTCATCCCTGCATGCTGAAGACATCCAGTAAAAGCATTCCAGCTTATTACCGTGCAAGTAATTACAGGCTCAGCGTTCACAAGATCTTTACTATCTTTCTATTACCATCTGTCATCTGTCATGAGTTGTGCTTTAGAAAAGAGTTTGGATGATCACTGAAAATTTGTTCAAATTGTTCCATCTGAATGAGTCAGTGTGTAGAAAATTCATCTTCTCAATTGGTTCTTTTATCATCCAAGTTATTTTCAGTAGTGTCCACCCTCTTCATCCCCCTGCTATATCTTGTACGTATTATTTACATCCTTTGTCAGCAATCATTACACACAGTTAGAGTGAACTCACATAATACAGCAAACAGGAAAAATCTGACTGCAAGAAGCCCGTATGTTTTTCCAAGGCAATTCAAATTGCAAAGTTGTTTTGCTTGTCTCTGAAGTGTGACAAGAGCAGCTCATTGGATGAAAGACAAGACTATGTGCTGGTTAAACCAGACTCATCATCTGTGCATGACAAAGCCTTTTGCAAGGACCAGCTTTACATTTACAGATCAGGAAATAGGTACAGCAAGGAAAGACAATCCAATAGCTTCAGCATTGAATGAGGGCATGGGTTTCAGCCCTGCTCTGAAACACATTGCCTGGTGACCTTGTTCTAATTAATTAGGCTAAAAGCCAGAAAATAAGTGTGTCACAACATTGCCCAACCAAAGTTGGAAGTTTCTGAAATAAAGTGCTGGACCTGTTTATGGTCCTCTGTGGTGTATATTGAGAGCACTGAGTTTCTCTGAGAGGAGATCTAAAGCAGCCAGTGGGCCATGCAAGCAGCCAGTAAGGAAATATTGCCTACAGAGCTGAAGCTTTTCCGCCCTTGAGATTGTTCAAAAATTGGTCTCTGAACAATGGCAGTCTTTTAAAAATGGAGCAAGCCAAGAAAGCATTGCTGGGGCAGCTGATTAGTACCTCCTCAGAATATGGAAAAGTGAGACTTGTGTCCCTGCTTGGCAGGAGAGCAGTCAAACTTCAGTTTCTTGCAGTTGTCCTAACAACTAAGTAGCGGTCTCCTCTCATTGAGAGGGAATGAGGAGTATTTCTTAAGTATTTGGGAACTTAACAGCTAGAGCTAGAGCAGTCGCTTGTGGGAAACACTTGATTCTGGTGACTCCTCTGAGTGCTGTTACTTACTGCACATTAATCAGTTATTAGATAAGCTATTTAAGTGGTATTTGAAGCTGAGACAGAATACAGTGGCTCACCTCTGTCAAATCAATGCCTGCAGGCCTAAAGGCACGGCCCATTCTTTCTGTAGGTCAATGGCTCTTGAAGGCCTTTCTGTGAACTAAAGCAAGTTCACAGGAAGACCAGAGAATGTTTTCTTCTATGGGTTTATGGTGTGAGGTGTGTGCTTGACAAGCATGTCCTAGAGTCCATGCCAGGAAGGGGTTTGAGCCTGATTTCCCAAATTTAAGCCTGAAGCACTCACATTCCCACAAAAGATATCACTAGTAAACTCTTGGATAATACTGAGGAGGTTGAAAAGGTAATGATACCCCTTTAAGAAAGCATCTCTAATGACGGGAGGAGAAGTACTTCAAGCCTCTATTATTTTATTCAGTTTGAAAAAATAGTGACAATTGTTCCATAACATCAAATAGCAACACTGAGGGAAGGAAAACCGTACTGAATTGGTGTTTTATGTTAAAAAATAATTTTTAAAAAATGTATTTGTATTTCAGCTGAAAACATGAACCAATTAAAGTTTCCTAGAATATACTGTAAGTACAGCATATGAGGTTAAATGAGTATTCAGCCTTAGCTGCAGTAGCCAAATAAATATTAAAGTTAACAATAGGTTTGGACTAGAAAGAAGTCTAACTAGCCCTGAGTTCTAGCGAAGTTAGAGAATCAGCCTATCTTCAGAAACTCATGCCCAACAGGGCAGAGGGTTAAAAACAAGTAGTCTCAGTTCTCCTGTATGCAACATTTTGTGACTATGCAACATTTCCTGGCTGATGAAATGCAGCTGCAGTGCCTCCCAGGTGTAAGTCATCTGTTGCTTTATCATTGCAATGCAATAAAGAGTTCCCTTTCCTTCTGAATGAGAAGGTTTTATTGCAGGGTCTGTGCATGCTGAAGGAAGAAGAGAGGAAGGGCAGAAAAAGCTGTCAGGAAGTGCTTCAGTCCCAAGCAGCAGATAACCAGAGTCAGCTTGCAACAGGAGCACCATCCTGCCGAGGCATTTGGACATGCTCAGGTACACCTCAGACTTCCTAGGTCTGCAATCTAGGGGTCTCATCCCACCTTCACACAACTTTTGTGCTTACATGATCACAGCTAACCTGCTTCCAGAGGCCAAACTGTGCCCAGCCAAGTTATAGCACTTAGTAAAAATGCTGAAAAAAAAAAAAGCAAAAGTTCCCTCCTGCCACCCAGTGGGAGGTAGGACAGGGACTGACCCAGGACACAACTTGTCTCTTTCCTGAGGCCTTTTCATGCAGAGCCTGTTCATTTCTTACCATCTGAAATGCACCGTCTGCCCATTTAGGCACAGCTGCAACATGAAGATACAACTTGAGAGCTAGAGTCCAGGCATTACATATCCAGACATTTACAGATAATATAAACATGTGAATGAAAACCAGCAAGATGAAAACCATGATGGAAACTTGTTCTTCAGTATGAGCCTGCAAGAGACACAGCTACTAGGAAAATTGAAAGCGTTGCTCCTAAGGCATCCATCTGTGACTTTTCTGATGAAATAACAATAGTACACTCTTTCCTACTCATGTACCAGGAATTTAACCAAGCTGAGTGTAAGATTAGAGACCATAAACTATAATTTGAGGATATTGCAAAACATGAAAATTGCTTGGAATTCAAGGACAGAAACTTTCCCCACAGTTTATAAGAATTTCATGGCACTGCTCCTTTTATGACTTTACAAGTACTCTTTACAAACGTTATCAGTTTGCAACACTCCACAATTATGTGACGGAGATTGCAGAAGTACTGGTGGAGGGAGCTTTACTGTTTCACATCCAGGAAATGTAGCCTTTAGAAGGAAATGCATCTATCTATTGTACAGATCAAAAGATGAATGAGAAAGATTCTCCAATTACTTTCAGTTCTGTTTCGTTTGGCTGAAATATCTGTTTTCCCCAGACAATCGTGTCCAGCAAGAACCCAGGGTAGTACAATGACATTTCTAAGAAACAGAAGGGAAAGTTGCCACAAGCAAAAGGGACATTCACCAAACACTGTTAGCTTTGAGTAAAATGTGGCACTATTTAAATGAACACTCCTGTGACTGCAAACTTCAGAGATTGTCTTAAAAAGGACTGTTCCTCCCAGCCTTGATTTTGCACATTGCTAGTGACCATTACTCGGGCTGATACCACAGGAGGCCTGAAGTGTGTAGCATTTTTCAGAAGGCACTGTGTACCTTTCAGAACAGGGAATACACCCTTCAGTCAGAAGATTCAGAGATTGATACTGAGCAGCACTGGTTTTATGAGCAGTATATACTGTTATTTAACTGGGCCAGCCAGTTTGTGAACTATCCACATTATGTCTTCTGAATCTAACCTAGATACCCGAATGCTTAATTTACCAGGCAGGGGAGAGCAGTGGAACTGGAGAGTGATTGGAGCCAGCCCAGCTGCATTTGAAAAATGTCTGCCCAAAGGTATTAATTCCTTCATCAGTATGATTAACTGTTGTTCACAAACCTGGATGGAAGTAAAAAAGGGGCCTGGAGAATATTTTTGCTATCCCCAGATACTCACTTAAGTATTTTGTTTGGCAGAAATTAATGTAAAACTAATTGCACTAAATAGCAGCTTGAATGTGCTTCAGCCTCCTTAGCTCCACTGGTGAGTGCTGGAAGCTCTTGTGGTCTGGAGTGGACTGAAACACCACTGAGTTCCCAGCAAAGGAAGAGCAGGAGGTACCAGAATGCAAATAAACCAATGGTCTGTGTCAAATAGTAGGGTCAACTGTTCACGTCTCTATCTGCCTTAAAAATCTATGAAAACAACAAAAATGAAAATACCTAACCCACATCTATTAGGGCTATTAGTAATCACAGTATTATCTTTATAGGAGTCTAGATAATGTATTGACAAACTAGAGTATCTGTAGGTAAGAAAGAGAAACTTGTATGTGCCTTTCACTTTCACCCTACATGATTTCTCATAAATGATGCTGTGACTGGCAACAGAGCCCAAGCTCTGACGAGCTTTGCCTTGCAAATCCAAGGTCATGTGCTGCCCTTTTCCGGTCTCAAGTGTCTATTGTCTGAAATTTATATTTGTTCAAATTGGAGCAGAGCTACAGCTCTTCAAATGCTCCTGTGCAAAATTTGGAATTACTTGAATATAAGTGCTTGATGTTTGGAATGTCGAAACTCCAAAGGTGCAACCAAAAATGTGCACACAGTGTCCTGCCAGTTCTGCACAGCCACTCTGTGCTATGTGACATTTGTGTGAGTCTGAGGCACCATCTGCACTGAACTGATGTCTTCTGGTTGGCTCTTAAAGTATTGACAGTTTCTATTTTGAACAAGCAAGCACTGATGGCTTTTGCAATAGAGTGCACTACTGTAAGTCTGGTTTTGTGGGCTTGTTAGGTTTTGAAAATAAGGTGTACTGAGTCTGCATTTATCATTTATTGCTGCTTTTCATGACAAGCTGAAAGCTTGCTAAGTTTTCAGCTTCAATATTTTTGGATCCCTGATGAGTTATTTTTTGGTTGTATTTGAATTTCAAGTCCAAATTTTGTTGTTTAGTTTGGAGGGCTGGCCTGTAATTAATATTGTGTTGCACAACTATTTGCAATCTTGTAGCCTTCTATAAAAATCAAATATTTTCGTATCAGTCATTAGTAACTATGTAAATATATTCAGGTAAATAAATGTTCTTACAGTTGCCTCACTGCAGACTTCACACAACCATTAGTTCAGTAGAAAGGTCAGTTTACCTGTACATAAAGAGATATTTTAATATTTTTCCTTGAAGTGGGTCCTATTCACATCCTATTCTTTCTATGTTCATCTGATTTGTGTTGTTTTCCTGTTTAGTTCATACCATGAGGTTCAAAAGTCTCAGTAGAATGAGTTGATTAAAATTTTGGAGCACCAGTAGGTGTATTTACCTTAACAAAAACTGAGTACTGCTCTGATCATGGATCAGTTGTCAGTGATGGCTGTTCAGGACAGCAAATGCCAGCAATGAAACTCTGACCTTCATTCCATTAATTTCATATTTGACCTTGCATATTCTGGGCTTAATGGAAAGAGAGAGGTCTAAATTAGAGAGTTTTAACATAGTGCTTAACATAAGGTGCTGTAGAAACTACAAACTAAAACCTGTGATTAAAATTACTTAAATCAAGAGGCAGAGGCAGTTTGCGACATTTTAATGTCAAATTGTATTTTAAAATGTGACATTTCCATATGGGTTGTAGAGGTCTTTCTAAAATGAAACTGGTAAAGACTCTGATTAATTAATTTTCTTCTTTAATCATGTCATAGACCTATTCCATAGAACACTGTTTTATTTAATTTACATGCCAGCATATTTATACCATGGAAAGAAACAAATAGGTGACACCCACTTCTGCAGAACACAACTGGAGTTCTCTAAGCATTTCCTCTAAGTATTCTTTGTAAATGAAGTGAGTCAGCTAAGCAGGACAGCATCATCCTTTCCACACCCTGCAGTTGCCGTGGCAGGGATGTGTGGCAAGTGACAGGAACTGGGTAAGTTTGCATGCTGGTGGGAGCCATCAAATAATTTTCATGCTAAGGCTGGCTGTACAAGCTGAGGTTTTCCCACTCTCTGAGGAGCTGCTGTTTTTCCTTTCCACATGCTGGGTGCAGCTGGCAGCTCCTGGCAGCTGCAGGAAGGCTCTTGCCATAATCTTCTACTGATTCCACTAAGCATAAGTTCACATGCGATGCAGAGCCATCTATATTAGGTTCTCAAGGAAACAGAGCGCTGGGGGATGCCTTGCTAATGCTATAGTTCATGGTATTTGCCACAAAAGTTAGGTCATTGTATCTTAGGTCATCAAAATTCCTGTGCAGTTTTGGCTGGATCACACTATGGGAGAGGCGAGACTGTTCTTGTTGCAAGTAGTGGGATTCTGATGCCTGTCACTCACACTTACCTGCCCTGTCCAAGTCACACCTAAAATACCACTTATTCAGAGCTACCTCCTAATTAAAACCTTGGCAGGTTGCACCTAGAGTTTTCCTTGTTCAGCAGATGACTTCGTTGGCTCCAGGTCTTTTGAAATTCCTGGTCAAACACAATTTAGTATCCATCTGCCAGACTGCTCAGTCCCAAAGCATAAATTACAAGCAGCTGAGGCTCACCTTAGGGATGCAAATATGACTGACTTCCAGCCCATTAATTCCAACTCATTGATCCATTAATTTCAAATCATAATTAAATTCAGTGATGATGAGATAGTCTAAAAAAACCCTTGAAGGATGAAGATGTTTCTCCAGACTTCAGTCAGCATGTCCACATTGCATCTTTTATGCAGTACAAAACAAACACCAGAAACAACTGAATTTTATATTCTTGTGTTTGTGTCATATAGTTCTGTGTGCCATATAAGAAAATGAGTCTAAATTAGGACAGATTTCTTGAAGATCAAACCTGATACTGGTATGTGCTAAAAGTTGTCCTTCAGTGAATTTTCCTATGAATACCAGGGAAAGGAAGACAGTCACAGACCCCTCACTCACAGAGTAATGCATTACTGCAAAGAATTGTTTTCACAGCTTTCTTCTGTGATGCTGAGCTGCCACTTGCTGTTTCTTTTTGCTGAAGGAGGATATGAAAAGCTCAATCATATCCCTCTGCAGTTTACTCTGTGACTGTGGGCAGGCAGTGTTGCTGGAGATGCCAGAATAAAGCAGGCGTTGGCCTGTCCCCATCACAGTTGAATCCTCTGAGTTTCTGGGCTGCCAGAAACAAGGGGGTTTTTTACATATCTGTTTTAGGGACGTTTGTGGGCCATTCAGACACAACCATTATGATTCATGTATTTTTCATCTCTACACTTTGTGACTTTTCTCGCAGTCAACTGTGGAGCTCCCAGGTAGCCGTATTTCTAAATCAAGTGCTTACAAAATACTAAAAATAAATTTTTTAGAAAAAACTTCATGATTACTTGGATTCCAAATCTTAGGGGGAAAAAATTGTTTGAAATCCAGTTTGTAACTTCTCAGTATTAGGAAAGAGAAACAGAAATAAAATTGAAGAACCTGTTCTGTACACACTGGCCAATGGACTGGAATGGATGTATTTTTTAAAAATCTTTTGGGTGGGATGAAAGGGTAAAAGATCAGACTTCCTGGCCAAGGGAAAGAAGGATTTTTCTGCTTGTGTAATATCAGCCTTTTACCAAAATTAGGGAGAGAAGCAGGGAATTGCTTCCATCTTAAGTAGTACTGTCAGTGGGAGCATGAAAAGGTCTGAGCTGGAGAAAAAATTTCAAATTGCTGCTTCTTTGGAAATCTCTTTTCACAGAGATCTGGGGTCAAATTCTTTCCTAAGCTCTCTTGGCACCATACCAACGAAACAGTGCCAGTGTAATTGAGGGAGCCGTTGTAACCGAGGGAGCCCTGACTCCTGCTGTCATCTGGACTGTGTTATCTAGGTGTGGTTTGACCTCTTTTTTACTTACATTGTGACCATCTCACATGCATGTCAGCCTGAGGAATAATGTTCTTGAAGACTGCTTTGAAGTGAAGTGTATATTGTAGTAGCAGACAGAAGAAGATTGATTCCTTCTTTTTTAATCCAAACCAAAACTCTCTCATCCAGCGTGTTCTCAAAACATCTGCTCATGTTTAATCCAGTGTAATTTAGAGCCTGGCAGCCACCAACTCAGTGTTTTTTCCAGCTGTGTGCTGTGAGCTTCCTCTGCTCCCCTTAACTCAGAGGACGATCGCTGTGGGGTCACCTCTAGAACAATCTGTTGAGGCATCAGACATTTTCCCTGCAGCTGCAGAATGTGTCTCTGTGCTGAGCTGCACCAGATCTTGTGTAAGAGCTTTGCAGATAATTCAGTATAACTCTTCGTTTTACAGAAAGACAAGGATTTTCTGGTTTAGGAAAACAAATCCATTTCTTGATGCAGGTTGCCAGTGCTTCTGCCCTTCTTATAACACAGTTTCTTGAAGGCAAATCTTTTAAAAGGGACCTTTTAGTCTCTTCTAAAGATTACACTCTTGTAGGGGTCTTGCCTTGATCTGTAGATTTAATGGCTTAATAAGCATTAGACCTTTCTCTTAAGCAGTAAAAAATAGGAATACAATACTTTTATCAATATTTGGCACAATTATTTTTTTAATGTGAAACTAAATATTGATGCTGTCAATTGACTGCATTTTAGGGGCATAAATTACATATCTCCTGTGAGCCACACTCAAATCTTGCATTCATATACAGTAACCATCTAATGTCTTTCTATTCCTGTAAGCCATATGATTTGATTGCCAGATTACATGCTTCTGTATTGTGCTTAGATGTCAGTGTTTTTATTGTTATTACCAATATTATGTTTTATTCTTACTGTAAGTGGTAACAAAAAGTTAACTGCTTCCTTACGCTATAAAAGAATACAGTCCCATTTACAGAATGTCTCTAAACAGAAAATATCTCTGGAAAAAAAAAAGATATACTGAATAAATAATTCACAACATGATGGGTGAATAGAAAAAAGGTCTTTTGATGTCTTTTGCTACTCAAGAGAAAACCTGATTTTTAAAATAAAGTAACTGCCTATTTTATGGGGAACAGAAGCTTTTCTAAAGAAGAATGATTGCAGTCAGTGTATTTTTACCCATTCTGCACTTTTGTAGGTAATAGGACTTGTGAAAGTAATGAACCCATCACCTTGGTTTTCTTGATTTGTGTCTTTGTTCCATCCCCCTGGTTTTTCATTAGCTTATTTCTTGGCTTATTTTCTAAATGAAATGTCAACCCACCTACCCAAAAGAAACCATAAGATTTCAAGAATTTCAGACTGCAGCAAAGTGAACTAGCCTGTCTGTAATATAAACAGACAGCAAATAAATTCGTGAAAGCCTGGGAATTAAAGTCTCCCATCTTAAAACTACCCGTGCTTTCAGTGCATTACGCTCCGGATTTCCCCATAAAAGCATCACTGGGAAAATCAGCATGCGCGTGTTCCTGTTTTCTCACAAAACGGGAGGGGCTCCATCAACTCGCAAGTAAACACTGAGTGGCCCCACTCTCGCTAAGCAGGGTGGGAGCCCGGGCAGGCTCCAGGAGCGGGAGCGGGGCAGGGGCAAAGCGCAGCGGCGGCCCGAGCCACTGCCAGCAGTACCCTCAGCTCGAGCCAGACCTTCGAGTCACAGCTCACACTGCCTTTTGCACGTAAAGAGGCCGATCCTGAACTGAAATCAGATAAAATGAGGGCCAGCCACGCTCTGGGGCCCTCATCCGGGTGAGGGGCGGTGCCTAGGGGGCCCCGCGCACGATGCAGCTGCTGGGCAGCCGAGCGCGAGGGGGTGGGTGAACCAGCTGGGGGGCATTGCCTGCGCTCCGCACCGACGGGATGAGTGAACCAGCTGAGGAGGGGCACTGCCTGCGCTCTGCACCGACACAGCCCCGCCGTGCACGGGCCGCACATCCCGCACGGCATCTCCCATTCGGTGTAGGCCGCTCCGCAGCTGTAGCGGTGCCGCCGCTGAGGTGCCGGCGGGGTGGGGCGAGCGACTCCCGCCCTCAGCAGCTGCGCGCCTTCAGCGGCGGTGCCTCAGCATGGCCGGGTGGGCACCGGGCCCGCCGGTGAAGGTGCTGGCGGCGCAGCTGCGGCGGGCGGAGCGGGGCGCGGGCGGGACGTGGGAGCTGNGGATGCAGGGCACTGTTCTGGAGGTGCAGCGCGGCGCCCGCGGCGGTTCGGCCCGGCTGCAGGACGGCAGCGGCGCCTTCACCGTGCTGGGCGTGGAGCAGGTGCCGCAGGGCCGGCTGTGTCTCAGAGCAGGTACCGCGAGGCGGTGCGACCCCCGCGGGCGGCGGGCGCCGTCCTTGCCCGTGCCCGGTGTGACGTGTTCGGCACATGCCCTCAGGCCTGGCGGCCGTGCCGGGCCCCGCGCGGGCGGCCCGGAACAAGGAGAGGGATTTTTCTCTTTCTGTTCTCTGTTTTTTTTCTTCTTTCTTCCCTTCAACAGAACTGCCAGTTCAAATGGAGAAGTGTTGGTCTGCAGAATTGCAGAAATTGTGGTACAAAATAGGCACATTGCTTAAATTTTCAGACTTTTGACCTATCCTCAATCCACTTACACAGCAGGACAAATTTGTGTTTGTTTGGCTCTTACTGTATGTGAAAATGTAGTTAAATATGCTGTAAAAGCAGCTGTACAGATAGTTAAGCCATTTTCTGACATTTAGTTCTAAGCAATCTTCCTTGAATTTTCTTACAAGTATTGGCATCTTCAATTAACTGTTTACTTGGTTTTAAGTAATTTGGTTTATGTATTTAAATAATAATGCAAAGGTTAATTAAATTTAATGCTTACTTGTTTTTTAGGGAAGTATGTAATGGTCATGGGTGTGGTGCGGTCCTGCAGTCCTGAGCCTCTTCTTCGAGCAATAAAGATGACAGATCTCTCTGAAAACCCCGTCCATAAGAATATGTGGAACCTTGAAGTGGAGGATTTACACAGGGTCATCCCCTAATACTTTCTGCCTAAAAGAACTGGAAATTTGCATTCTTTTACTTTTTGGTGCAGAACACTGGACTATTCTATGTAATCACTCGTGGAGTAAACCAAAGTGAGAAGCTGGGCTCAGTTAAGTGTAGGGACCGGCGCTCATCTGATAATAAATCACAGCATTCATGTCTTCCAGTCACTTTTTATACCAACATATTTGAGAAATGCCTATTTGATGTTTTGAGTAAGATGTCCACACTATTAAAAATGCTGGATGTTTCTGTATGCATTAGCTGCTGTTTGTGGGACCACGTATTGAGGCAGTTGTTCTACAGCAGGGTGTTCATGGCAGCAAGGACTGCACAGGACTTGTGTTACCGAGGTGAACTCAGTACCTGGCATGAAGGCAAAACGTGTTTCAATCCATTTAGACTGTGGTTGGAAATAATAATTTTCACCTGTATTTTCTCTTTCAGTAATCACCATCCCTGTAAACTGCTTGTAAGACAGGTGTCTCTTGGTAACCATTAGCAGTGTCATGTACTTAAAATACTTCTCTAGTTTCTGAAATACTGTAAGTGGTATGGTAATGACCCCTCTGTTCCAGTGAAGTGAAGTTAATGAAAAGATGTGATGCAGGATTTCTTGGAATAGGTTCTCCAGGTGCAAGATGCAAATACTTTCTACCTCCAGAAACAAGCGTTTTGTCCCTAAGTGCATTTTTTTTCTTTGAAGATCTTTTCTTCCAATATGTGCTATTTTTAACTGTTGAAATCATTCTAAATTATATTCTATTCTTATCTTTCTTTCCTTCTCCTCTGAAAAAAACAAACTATGAAATCTCATCAAGAAGCCTTTAAAAAGTAGAAATGTTACTATTTATTTTCCCTCTTGTCTAAAGAGAATTTGGATCCTGACTAATGCCTTGCATTATCTGTGTGCAGGGACTTTGTGACTGGGGACTCTATTGTCCAGCAATAGAGTTGTTAATTAGGAATGCATATTGTAAGGGAAGATAATCTCTGGTTGAACGCTTTACAATTTAAGATGAGAATCAAGTGGTGGTAATTAAACTTTTTAAATTTAAAGATTTGAGATCTTTTCAGACTAAGGACTGGATTTCAGAGTACAATTCCAGTCTTGAGTTCGGTATTCCAAACCAGACCACATCACAGGCAGTTGGATAGTGGAAGTCCTGTGCTCTGAGTTCCTGCTGATGAAATGCCAAAACATACAGAGATAAAAAATTTTGGCAGTCTGGGTTTATTTATTGTTTTTAATTCTGGGAAAAATCCACTTGTGGAGTGCTGTAGCCTTTCAGAAATAATGCATATGGTCAGCATATTGGCTGGCAACTGGTTCATATTAAAAATTGTTTTCCTAGGAATTCAAATCAAAAGACACTTGTAGCCAGGGTGAGTATTGTACTTCTAAACAAAAGGCTGCTGGAGGTGGCTTTGACCAGCTCAGCTGTGCTTCACACTTCAGAGGCTGATGCTGCTTATGGTTGTTGGTGGCTGTTTAAAGCTGGACTCAAGGGCCTTGTCCCTGGATTTCCACAGTTGGCATTGTGGGACTTTACTGGGTACTGGGAATTCTCCCTTTTCCTCACCTTACGTTTCAGATTCTACAGTAGAACGTGGTTGGTGGTTGTTGTAATAGCAGAGCATGTAACTGAGAAGTTACAGGGTAAGGGCCTTCTCTAGCCCTGTGTTGAGGAGGAGGAGGTTAAAGCTGGGCTCTTGTTACATCTGTTTCGGGGTTAAGTTGGTGTAGTATGCAGAAATTCTGTGAACTTTATAGATCGTGGGGGTATGAAGAACATGGTGGGGGTGAGTTGTAAGCACTAAGAGTACACTGGGAGGAACTACTGAACCTCTCTGTGCTCTGCAAGGACAACGGGTGTGGGCAGGTGTGTTCAAAGTGCTCTTACAGCAGGAGTTACAGAGGCAGAAATTCCTATGTCTTGTGTGGTGATATGCAATGGCTATCGTGTCTGCCATATGACAGCATAGTTTATAAACTTCATTACCTGCATATGAGGCATAAACATTTTGGATTACTTCAGTCAAGGTGTTCAATAATGTGCAGCATTGTCAGTAGTTATCTACTAAAAGCTTAGTCCTGATCAAGCCAGGGCTAGTGCAGAGAAAAAAGCCAGTTTTGAAATACTGAAGCTGATGGATTGACCAGATAAATGCTTCAGTCAGACATTTCCAAGGTGATTCTTTTCCAGAGGTTCACATCCATGAGAAATCACAAAGGTCTCTCAGTTGGCCTGAGGGATGTTTTGTGTGGAGCTGGCATGCTGCCCTGCAGGGAGACTCCTGTCCCTCTTCCAGATACACCTGGAATGGGCTTCCCCACATCCCACTCTGTCCCTTCTCTGCTGTATTTGCTGATAGGAGCTGCCTTAGGATGGAGCTGCCATCTCTCTTCTGTTAGGTGGGAGGGTGATGTGTTAGCTCCATCTTTTAATTCCCAAGATGAGATAATACCATGCAGTAAATAAGACATACTTAAAAATGGTTTGGCTGGATGGTTTCATTGCTTCATTAAAGGTTTTACACAGTTCAGTTGTAGTACCCTATGGCCTGTGACACTGCTGTGTTTGTGGGCAGGTATTGGGTGAACAGGTGTGACAGAGGACTTGCCTTTGCATTAACAGCAGCAGTCTGGCAGGGAGCAAAGGCACAGCTGCCAGTGCAGAAACATGGAGATAAGACTTTATTCATGACAGCTATAAATCAGTGCTAAACTCCAGTTATGAACATGACATGGAACACTTCATTTAAGTGTGGGGTCGTTTGGGGGTTTATTTTCTGGGGTTTTTTTCCTCTCCCCCAATTGGTGGCTCTGTTAGCCCTGCTCAGTTTGAATGGTGTCTTGTACATACACTGTGTGCGGGCAGGTGCTCTGGGTCAGCGGGATGTCCAGAGCAGCGCATGGGGTCAGTGGGGTGTGCAAACTGGCCCATGGGGTCAGTGAGGTGTCCGGAGTGACCCATGGGGTCAGCAGGGTGTGCAGACTGGCCCATGGAGTCAGTGGGGTGTCCAGGCCAGCCCATGGGGCCAGCAGGGTCTCCATCTGGCCTGTGGCTCCAGGGTAGGAGCCGGGCCATATCTGGCTCCTGCTGAGCTTCAGGACTTGAGGTGTGTCTGGGGGCTTGTCCAAGTTCCTGCCTCTCTAAAGAGTATCTAGACAGGAGCTGTGCACATACAGAACCTGGGAACAGCTCAGAGATACCCAAGAGCTGGGCTCAGCGAAGTGGCTGTAGTTTAAAATGTTTATTGGTTGTTAAATGGCTTCTTTATCACCAGCGATAAGTTACACGCAGCATTTAGGAGACCTGGTATCTGCATCCAGCTCAGTGTTGCTGTCTGCACTTAGTATTTAGTTAAATGCCTGTATTTCTGTATTGCTGACTGAGCTCTTTGGAATCTTTTCTTCTACTTGCTGATGTTTTTCTTTGTTCCTGAAACTGTCACCTCAGGACTTTTTCAGAGGTGTTTGGTGTGCTTAGCTGGGGAGTGAAGTGACATTCAGTGACTGGGGAGAAAATGATGTGTTTTTTTTAAATCAGTAACTAGTATAAATATTCTTTTAACTTTCAGAAATATTTCTTACAGTTTTGGCTTCAGTACAAGGACGCAGGTATAAAATTATTCCAGAGGAAGACTTGATCTCTCCTGTGTTTTATACAGCAGCATGGTGTGGGAATACTAAAAATTGCAGGGTTTTTTCTTGACTAATGTGGGAATCATATTTTAATTTGTATCAAGCTAGAGAGGAGTAAGTGTTCACAAAGCAAGTGCAGCTGCAAGCACAGACAGTTTCAACTCTCTAGGTCAGTACAACTTTTTTATTATGAATAATCAATAAAAATGTACTCCAATGTAAAAATAAGGCAGTCAAATGTTTATTAGCATGATGTCATAGTTCAGAACACCATTATTTCTATGTTTGCATATTATGCAAAGACATTGGATAGATTTTGCAGTGTTACCTTTTACAAAGGAATAGCTGCATTCCAGGCACTGTGTGGAGAAAGGTAATGCAATTTTTTACCTATAACACAGAAAGTGATTTAATAGGTGAGACACTTATCAAACAAGAGTGACTATAATACCTTAATGTTACTTTATGGGTAGGGTAGGTATTGGTCACCTTTTCCCAATGCATCAACTGACTGCGGACAAGGGGGTTCTAAAGACACAAGGGGAAAATGTAAAACTGGTGCATAGAAGCCAAGAATGCTGTTTCTCATGTAACAGTGTATACATTAATGAGAGAAAAATCAACCAGCATAAAAATGAGAAAACTATTAACTGCTTTCCATTATTTAACCATCTTATTTCTATGTTAGCCTTCTTGTGTGTTGGAGCACTTCCCTGGGAGAAAACAGATAACTCTCCAGAACCGCTGAACAGTGGAGTTTCATTTCTGGAGAAAAAAGAAGTCAGCATGTCTGCTGACTCAAAGCTGATAGTGCTGCTTTCACAAAGTAGTCCACTTGTACAAATCTGAGCTGGAAGAGAGCTTTTCTCAGTTTTTCAGTGTATCCATGCCATGGTTCAAGGGTTGCAAAGAGGCAATTTTGCCACTGAATGGGAGAATTCTTTTAGAGTAACTGATACTTTCATGTCCAGTTTCTTTTGGTTGGTTATAGTTTCTTGTCAATATACTGAAATAATTCCTCTTGCCCTCAGGGGTTCTGGGTGGAAAGCTTTCCTTTTATACTATATATACTGCATTCACCATTAAAACTAATGCATTCACACTTCTACTGTTCTCTTCCTATTCTTGCCTCTAGCTTGTCTACCTAAAATAACTGTTCTGTTTTGGGTGCTGAAAGGGTTTTTCCATCTCCAGGGCTGGTATCTGCCATTCAGAACTGGCTTGAGCTGAAGTAAAGAAGAGGTGAAGTCCAGGTAAGTGGGAAGTAAGTACAAGTCACATGTAATGCAACCTCTCATTACAATGAAATACAAAAAATCTATGAAGGGAAAACAGCATCAGATATATTTATGACATCAAAAAGCTGTGGGGAAAGTACCTCCAGCATTTTAGATGCGGTTTTATCTTAGATCGCTAAACTGAAATAAAGATGTAAGGTTCTCTCATGTTTGATAAATTCACATTTAGGAGGAAAAGGGCAGCATTATTTGTAACGTTTATGAGGTCTGGGTAGTTCAGCTATTCAAAGGAAGATCCTTGACAAGCATGAATTTCTACGAAGTAATGCAGAGGTAGTTTCTGCTGACAGCCATTTTCTGTTTTGCTCTCATGACCATAGCTGGTTATCAGTGACTCTGTGTGAGTAACCCAGCTCTTTCACTGTGTCAAACCTAATTCTCCCTTAGTTTGGTCTGTTCGACTTCCTTCTCTTTAGAGTGTTTGCATTTTTAGAGACTTAACTCATGTCTTTCCTCAGCCCTTCCATTTTTTCCGCAGGACTGTTCTCAACTGGTTCACAATTTAAGTAAAACATGGTGTCCAAAACTGCATACATAAAGCTAAATAGAGAAGTATTTCTTGTCATAAAAATGTTTACTCGTGTACATCCCCAATGTACTTTGCTTCTTTAATAGCATAGTCTCATGTGTTCTTCAGTTATAGACATGCAAGTACTGGGGCAATGCAGTCAGAATATTTGGGAGGGTAAACAAATGAAACTTACCACTGTGGAGGGATTTCCACAGGGACAAAATTCCAGTTGCACAAATGAACAAAAGCTGCTGCTAAGGTGCAGGCAGCCCCCAAAGCCGGGGAGTCACAGGTGTCCTGTGTACACATGGTGTAGAATGGCTCCGGCTCCACCTGGGCACAAAGGGAGGGGTTAGGGGAGCAGGGGGACCTGACAGAGGTTTGGTTTGTAGCCCCTCCCCCCTGCCTGGTTAGGACCATTCGTAAACCTTTATTCTCTTCCTAACAGTGAGGAAGTTATTTCTGTTTCCAAATTCTAGACCTGTATCCTAATGAGTAGTGTAGTCTTGCCACTACTCTCTGGATGTCAAAAACGTCCATTTATATTTATGGTGATAAAAACACCTTCTTTTCTATCTGGATTGCTGTTTTGATTACTTCTAAATTCTCTGCAACTAAACTTCTATATCCTTGCAGTGGTTATGTGTCATCCTGGGAAGTCTGACACATAATTAAGACAGTGCTTCTGGCTGAAGTTCTACTTACAACTTTGAAGCAGTTCCTAAGAAGCAAATGTGGTTCTTCAAAAAACACTTTACAGATGTTTTGCTTAGCTGTAATTGGACATGGCTTCTCTTTCTTCGGTACAAGACTGCACTTGTTCACCTGAAAAATTACTGAAGCTGGTGGATTTGGGATTTTTTTTGCATACATTAGGGTAGGACAAGTTCTTCAGATTTCCAATGTGAGCTCGTTTGAAGGAAGATACAGGCAGCTCAGTACCCTGCTCTAACGTTTATTGTTCATTAATATTGAGAGGCACCTTGCAGATTAGACATTGTTTCCTTTTCCTATTGATTCTGTTATTCACTGAAGGATTGTGGTGTGTAGCTGCTGACATAGCTAGTTCTCTTTTATATAGATCTGACAGTTTAAAGTTGTGCTTTTACTGGATCTTTCTGATGGAGGAAAAAAAACTTCATATCCTTGCTGGGTTATTCATACGTAAAGGTGGCTTTTAAAAAAAACCAAACAACAAAACCATACCACCAAACACTTCTTTAAGCAAGTGTAAATTGTAGTTATGTTAATTACTAAGGAAAATGAACTGGCAGTTTAAGTTTAACCCTCATCCTGCAGGAGTCAGACACTCAGTCCCCATCTGTTGTGCAGCCCTGGCCTTGTGACGGTGGAGTTCTGCTGGCATCCTTTGCAAGGTCTGTGACAAAGCTCCGGGGTGCGAGTTGCCAGCCAGAGTTCACAGTTCAGTGTGAACCCTTCCAATCAGTAGTGCCAGTGCAGCCCCTAAGGAAGGGCACTTGTGACTGCCCTGCTTCTTTATGACATTAAGTTTCTTACGTATTACTTTTAATTTATTACTTTCTTCAATGTCTTTGGGGGAGTTTTGCATTTTTATGAATATATTAGGAGTTAATATTTGTAACAATTAAGAAAATTGTGCTTATGGTCAGTCAGATTGTGATCCTGCCCCATTATTAACATAAACATAGGCTGCAAGCTCATAAACTGTCTCTGCAACAACAAGAAGTACAAGATACTTGAAGCAATTCTCTCTTTAACAGTAAAGTACTGACATAAAGCTGAAAATGAGATTTCCGTTCCCAGAACTTGGACATCTTCTCTGAGACAGGATAAATGAAAGAGTCATAAAATCTTTGTAGTAATAAGATGCTGGGTCCTTTTGGTTTTGGTAATAGATTCTTAAAATTGACTTGGAAGGGATTTAGAGGATCCTGTCAACATGGATTGAGAGCATGTTAAGGCTACTTTTCTTGGGTGATTCACAAATGATTCTGTAGAACTGCACATTTGTATATTTAGATTATTTTCAGCTGATAACAGAGTACATGAACTAAGCAGAGGTATAATGTTACTGGTATAATTTATGATAGTTACAGGAAGACTTTTTATTTAAGTCAGTCACTGACAACAGCAGCTAACCTTCCAAAAATGTCTGAATAGTTAGTAGCATGGGGATGGAGAGCAAATTTGTTTCTAAAGTTTTGTTTGTTGATAAGATGTAAAGCAGGAAGAACAAAGCAAATTGAGAAGCTCAACATACCCAGCTAGAACTAACAGCTCTAAAGACTTCAAACTGTGGCCTGAGTGTTGAAGGTACAGATTTGGCCCAGACCTAGTACCACCCATCCCTGCATTCCAGGAAGAGATGCTCTAAGTAGGAAAACATCAAAGATACTTGGCTCCAATATCAGTTTCTTCTAAAAGCAGCAGCAGCCACCTCTGTTTTACCTCACCATGTAGGCCAAAAATATTCAATGCCTATTTATAGGGAGTTCTTGAACAGTTTTAAGCAAATATGTGCAATCTTTTCGCTGGTTAGACACAACAAAACAATACAGTGTGCTGCTGTTTTCACTACCAAGCTTTAGTTCATCTAAGTCAGCCCTGTGTGTCAGGCATTGCCCTGTGTGCTCAGCAGCCCTGCACACAGAAGCCCCTCAGTTCATTACCTGCCAGCTCTGTATAAACTCTTGCATGTTGTCAGTGAAGAAACCATTAGGCACCATCCATTCATTTCCAGCTTCGTGATCATTGGTACCTGAAAGCCCGGCTGAAATACCTGGGAGGAAATTGAAACGGAGTAAAATAGGAGTTGTCAGGAGTAGGTGCAGGAAAATTACAGCAGCTCTCTCTGGGCTCTGATTGTTCTGTCCAGCAGAGCTCAGCTCTAGTGTGCCCAGCCTGCATTGCCATCTCGTGTATCAGCTGGTCATGGGCTTCTGAGCACATCAAGGCATCAGATCCATTCTCTGCTAATCTCTGGGGGGTGAGTTTTAGAATAGTATGGGGTACATGGATAAGAATGCATTCCAAGTATACCAAAAACCCTGTAAGGTTTTGGGCCTCCCTCTGTAGTTGTCTTGCAGGTCTGACATGCTAAGCCTGCTCTAGAGCAGATTCTCAACCAGGGCTAGGGGCTGAGCTGACTGCAGCACCTCTGCCTTTGCTTTCTCTCTGCTTTATTGCGTTGAATCAACAGTAACCTATAACAACTACTTCTTACTGGAGTGGTGCATTCCATGCTCTAGTTGACAATTGGAATGCCTACGCCAATTCCACGGTGTGTATAAATGAAGATGGGAAAAACAAGTGAAAGACGGCACAGATGCTGGTACTACTGGTAATACAGATAATTCAGAGAGATTGCAAAAATTACTAACAGCTGACAAAAGCTGTATGATTGATACTCACCATGATGCCACCCAGCCAGAGTGACAGTACAGAGATCATACTGAAAGTCACAAGAAACAGAAACTCCTTTCTGATCAGATACTTCTATTTTGTTGCTTCCTCACCTTGAATTCATGGTACTGTTTTCAAGGGATTGATCCATACTTGGCAGTTCTGTTCCGTAAAGGAGAAATTATACATCTTGGATATCTGTTTTAAAATGAAAATGCAATTTCAAATCTCTCATAGTGAAAGTTCAGTCACAGGCAAGCTCAGTCTGGATTTCCAGGTGGGATGAGGCCAACTTAGCCCAGAATTAAGGGAATAGGAACAGGGTTGTGTTAAACTTCTGAAAGATCAGAAGTCACAAAGCCTCCCTCTCACTGCCATTCTCTTAGACCATATCAGAGGAAAGTTGAAAAGTTTCTTTCATATACAGAGGCAGCCCTTGAGTTAAACTGGTTGTTTTGGAGAGGTATTTTCTTATTAACAAGTGGTTACTTTAAAGCCCTTGTCTGAGACTGCTTCTGCTGTATGTTTTGAGCATTAATATTCTAAAAACTTCTCTTTTTTGTCAGTTGAAGAAAATTTCTGCTGAAAATAAAAAATGTTTGACTTGCTCTTCCTACCTTTAGTCGTGGGTAGATACTGATCACAGTTTGATTCATCTCCATGTACAGTGATCTTGAGTTCCTAGTTTCCTCATTTAGTATTACAGTGAAAGCAATGTCAACAAAGTCCTTGGCAAGAAGTATGCTGCAGTTTGATGCCAAGTCATACATTTTTCCATCAAAAGTCACAAGATGCTTGGTACCCACTAACATAGCATGATCTGGAGAATGGTATTTCAGAAGAAACATTAGTGAGTTTTCCACAGAGCAGTAAATGTTGTGCATACTGCAACACACAGCTTCTTGCTGGCTCTTAAAATAATTTCTTAACTTAATATTACACTGACATGACTACACTTACATTTTAATTAGTTACACTGTAGTTGCTCTCCAACAAAACTTTTCTCAGAAACAAAGCACTTTAATGATTTATTTTTTGTTATAGATTTACCTGAGTGCTAAAAAACTTTGAGAAACTTGAATTGGGATTCAAAGCTCATCTTGCTTTATCATTACACTACTTGATAATCATATTTATAAACACACATACACAGAAAACACAAGAATATTAATTGTCTCCAAAAACAACCCTTCCAAACCAGTGCATCAAACAGCTGCAGTCTAGGAAACCCTGCTGCTACATCACTCAGATGATTTGGTCACTAGGACCTGCTTGCACAGTACTTTCCTCTATCTATTGGGAGGAAACCAGTAAAAACAGTTTTCTGGAAAAGCTGTTCTCTCTAAGGGACAGTTGGGACTGTTAGTGCATTCCTTCAACATCTAGCAACACTTTTACAAGCAATACTGTCTCTGAAGTTTGGTAGGGCTGAGCTTGCTCATCCTAGAGGCAGCAGAGGTGAAGTCACCAGCTTCCAAGCCTCTGTGCCAGGACACAGAGCCGACAGGTATGACTAGCACTGAACCATAGTATCACCTCACAAGAGCATATGGATAAAGCAGATAAATACCACCTGCTGATTTCTAGTCTCAAGAGTAGGAAGTGTAAAGAGTTGCAAAGTTTGCATGAATATTAAGTAGTACAGTGTTACTGCATGTCAGCTTTGCCCAGGGTGTTGATCTTACACATACCATCGCTGCCTTACAAGAAAGACTATATAAAAGTTCATAGGAAAATTATTAATTAGCAACCATCTTTACGTAAACTACTATTCCAAATATGATTTTTAAAATAAAGAATTAAGTGGAAATAGACCCAGGTACAAAAGAAAGTAGCACTTTGAAAGGGTTTACATTCAGAGGGGCTCTCCATCATCCTCTGTTTGAATCTATAGTACTCTGCAACGATGTTGAGATTGTAGAGGTCCTGCAGAGGCCTCATTAGTTTTTCTCCAATGAGGTAAGTGGTGACATTTGCCAGCTGCAGGGACAAGTCTGCTTTAGGCAGTACTGGCAGTTTTCCTGCCACTGAACAGTTCTGTGGAATACAAACAGAACACCCCTTAGCTGTTGAACTGATGAAATGCTGTTGCTTTATTATTAGAAATATGGAAGTGAAATATTCATAAGAACTGTAGTCTGGTTAGAACAGCAAAACACAACCCTGCTCTGGCCAAGAGCTGCACTGCCTCAGGCCATCTCAGGCCAGTTATCAGTTACTGATATCCTGTTTGCTGCCCAGTAGCTCCTTTCAAATGCAATTGGGCCTGGCAGCCAACAGAAATAAACATTAGGATGTGATGTGCCCAAAGCAAAGGTGGGTGGCTATCCAGAACCCTCAGCTGCAAACTAACAGGAAGACTAAGGATGCATATACCCATTTAGAATGCTGCCCAGAGCAGGGATCCCACAAAAACACCGCTTACCTGGGTGAAAAACTGTACAGGTTCAGCAAGGGCTTCCGGATCTTGCTCACAGCTCTGGAGAACATGGCCTCTGCCCACCTGAGCATCTGCTGTGTAGCCTGCCGGAGAGTCAGAGATTATAAGACTGATTTCAGTATGGCTTCAAGGCAGGGTCACTACTTGCAAATGAGTGTTAAATCAAGTAATGTGAAATGCCACTTTAGTCTCTTGCATTTGTGACCCGCCTGACAGCATCTTGTCATGTACAGGCTAATATCCAGTGGACAGACTCTAGTCACAACACAAACAAATAATGGACAGAAATACATTCTTCCTAAATGTCCTGGTTTTAGACAAATT